>WOGZ01000190.1:0-67246 GCA_009733775.1 Alectoria sarmentosa
AGAGAGAGAGAGAGAGAGAGAGAGAGAGAGAGAGAGAGAGAGAGAGAGAGAGAGAGAAAGCTTTGTGGGAGATTGGAGAGGAGAAGGTTGGGTGAGAGATTTGTAGGGGAGATCGTACCTCGATGGAAGGTTGGACGAGACATTGAACGAGAGACTTGTATGTGGGCATTGGTGCCAAAAAATATATGAGAGATTTGTATGATTTGTATGAGAGATTGAACGAGAGACTGGGTGTGAGAGATGGAGTCATGGATATGACCAAAAGACTTTGCTGAGGGGGTTGAGTGGTCGTGGTGACTGTCTTGGTGAAATTGCCGAGGATTGGATTCATATGAGATATCTGGTGGGAGAACCCTGATCGGAGATGCTTGATGGGAGGTTGTAGTACTTGATCATTCAAGCTAATCTGGGTCTATTTCGCTCTTCGTCTAGCAGTAAATGATCTGATCGACCCGTCATGTGGTCTCCGGCACTGAATGCGGCGTTTGGGACTGGAGTCTATTTTCAATTCAATCCTCCGCCGAGAGATGGAGAGCGACTTGTTGATTTCGACACTGACGTTCAGTCACTCTGGTCACGATCTCTGGTGACACGAACCGTATATACTGTTTCACCGCCTTGAATGCTCTGCTCAAGGTTGACATGTAAGCTGTCCCACCCATACGGTTTCTGCATCAAATGATCGTAAGCCTTATCAACATCGAAATGATCGCTAGTCTCCCGATTCGCCCAATACGCAACTTTTGTCCAGTTCCCAATCTTGATGTCTCCTACCAAAAAGCTGTATAAGACTGAATTAGGAAAGATGCGGGCCCACGGCTCAAATCCGTACCCGTAGCCGAAGACAACAAAAAACCTTTCTCTTCCAGACCCATTACGCAATTCCTCATGGAACAGATATTCATGACAGCCTACAAAGTTCTGCAAACCAACCGTAATGAACACCTTCTGAGCGCTGTCCCAAAGGACTTCTGGCTTTGCCGCCACAAAGGAGCACCGCTTTTTCACAAATATGGGAACAACGAATGAACATCGGTGCACATCAAGCAGTGAGTTGGCGATGCCGGGATTTATAGTCTTGCTGAGGAAGAAGGGTTTGTTCTGGGTGGAAAACTTGCTGGCATTATTAGTATTTAGGGTGTTTAAAGAGGCGAAAAACTGGGGCCTTGCTCTGGCGAAGATACTAGCGCCCTGATGCTTCAAGAATATACAGAACATCTCTTGTGGGCGTACAACGTCGTAGCAGTTGATTTCCAAGAAGTGCAAGTTTTCTGTTGGATCAAAATAGAGCTGAGTATGAATTTTGAGGCCTTTATTCGTCATTGTAAAATCTGGGGTGAACTTGATATCGTTGATGAGCGCAAGATTGTCCGAAGCTTGGAAATCTCGTGGATGTCGAGCAAAAACTCCGCAGATGCGATCAAGATAGGTAGGTGTTTCATCCTTTGGCGATCTCCATGCGAGTAACGACAAGTCGTTGCTGTTCTTGACTACTTCCTCCTGAAGCCGGATGAAAGCCCGCTCGCCCTCGCCATACAGAAGAGGAAGATTGATTCCGAACATGCCGATTAAGCAGTAGGCTATGTCTTCGATCCGAGTCGTCTCCCGTTTTGCAGCCCATGACATTCTTCTCGCGACTGGCACATGTCCTAAAATCTCTTCCAAATTCCGATTCTTCGATGCAAGCAGAATCTCTTGTCCGATGCCTGTGATGAACGATAATTGCTGGCTCAAGGTATCCTTTGTACCAATCGAGTTCCACGACTTATCATAGAAGCGGACTTGAGCTGGCGCGATCAATTCTTGGAGAGTCCAGCCCCGAGTAAACCATCTCGATTCGGACATGTTTGCATCAGGATTCGAAGCGTCGTAATCGGCCAAGTAAGTATAGCAGATCTCAGACCCAGAGTACCAGGGAAACATGGAATTGATGGCCTCTGTCAACTCAGCACTGCTTGTTTTATCGATGCAGCAAGTGTCGACCCAAGCAAAGTCACAGCCATCGTCCAGGGCCAGCCGGCAGGTCTTTTCAATCTTTTGCCACCCTCGTTTCCCCATCGCTTCACGATTATTGAATTCACCGTATTTAACCTCTTCGCCCTTTTCCCAGGTGTGGGACAAAATGGCGTATCTTGCTTCCTTGTGATTCAGAAATTCCTCCAACAACAAGGTTCGACAGTTGATGAGCCACATCGAGGATCATTTACAGGTGAGCGAAGTAGTAGGTCGAAGTCCAAAGAAGGGGAGTAGACGCTTGAACGGATAGCACGTTGTGCTTGTAACAAGTCAGAAGGCTGCCTTTTCAGGCTGCAGCGGAGGCTTATTCTACCCTGCATAGAATGAGGGGCAAGCATGCAGGCTCGAAAGCCCCAATAATGAGATCTCACGTAAGCAGCAAAGTCCAAGCACTTTGCCATCCTGCACAAGGCTGTATCTATCAGATCGTCACTATCGCAGCGTGGTCTTCGAATCGGTGTTAGCCTCGTGGCTCCCAAACAGCAAGGACGAAGACAACGACGTCCCTGACGAGAAATGTCAGCATCAGCGCTGGATACATGGGAATGCTGATGCCGACGTGATCGAGTGTCTGATTCGAGCTGCGATGGTCGTGGGCCTGGAAGTCTCATCCTTGAAATGCAACAGCCGTGAATTATAAGATATGGACCGCATCAAGAATGTAGGGGGAAGTTCGCGCTCGTATTGTGATGCCGCAGCGATGGGAATGTGGCCATTAACCTGCAAGTTCCGCTCTCTGCGGTACGCAAATGTGCTCTTGATAAGGACTCCATTCTAATACTATTCTGTAGAATTGGGAAGTTATGGCCATGATATATTCCGCATGCGTTGATAGTGAGGAAAGGGAGGCAATGTTGTGTGTAGACACGAGGGTTTTTGAGGTCGTTGATCTCTGGTGGCACCAGTGGTGGATCGAATCGCGGGCGGTGTTGTCATCTGTTCGGTGTCGGGCTGATGTTGCCGGTAAAGGCTGCAGTCGTTGAAAGAAAGCTGTAGGTTTCTTTTAACGTGAGGATACATATTATAAACACGAATCAAGGCCTTGGTAAAGATCGTCTCTGTAGCGAGGCATTGTGATCAAGGTTGGGTCATCATAAGCTTCACAGTGACGCAGCATTGTAGAACCTCAAGACGATTCCATTGCAGTGCGTGGATATCCACAGCTCGATCCTCCCTGCCAGCAGATATGTACACGTCTCTCCTTCGCTATGAGTTCGCTATGAATTCGCCAGACTTTTGCTTGCAGGTGATATCCATTCCTGCCCCTCTCTCTGCAAAATGTAGAAACGGAAGCGCAAACCCTCACATCTTTCCCTTGACCTCCTCTGCCTTTCCCTTCGCCTGACCAGCCACCTCCTGCGTCTTCCCCTTGGCCTCGCCGGCCATCTCCTGCGCCTTGCCCTTGGCTTCGCCGGCCATTTCCGAACCCTTGCCCTTGGCTTCACCGGTCATTTCTTTGGCGGAACCTTCGGCTTGCTTTGCGTTGATGCCCACGGTGGATTTGAGGGCTGATGTTGCTTTTTCTTTGGATTGAGATTAAAGGTCAGCCTTTGCTGTTGGTAAAACAAGTTGTGGTAGTTGTAGTGTAAATATGCAAAAGGTAAAGAGTGGTGATCGCAAGCTCTACCTCTAGAACACGGAATGGGTGAACTCACGGCCCTTCTCAATCCCCTTGACAGCGGCCTCCCCCACAGTCTTATTCACCGAATCCACAGTCTCCTTCACCGCAGAAGTAGAATCCTTCTGCACATAAGGGCTCGTCGAAAAGCGAACGCGCTTAGTGGACGCGGTGACAGCCAATGGGGCGCGAGGAGCTCTGATCGCGATGGTTGTAAGGAAAGACATGTCTTTTGCCGGGTTTTGAAAGTGGTAAAGTCGTTGTTTTTTGGATGATTGAGGAGTTGTGAGTTGGGTGGTTGTTTTGGAAGGTGAAATGATGTCGATGGGCATGCTGCCCAGACAAGGGTTTTTACCAGACGTCATTCCGGGGTAGCCTCATGCTGTTTGGTGCGCGTAGGCGTAGTAATTCTTGGGGGGCTGGGCCAGGGGGTTTAAGCGAAGTATTGCCGAATTTTGAACACTGATTCGACTTGAACTCACTGGACTCTTATTTTCTTCACTCAATTGCTTCACTGATGCGTTCGGGCACTTCATTTTGGCAGATTGTTGCTTCACTTTTGCGGTTGAATCCTTTATCTGCCCGTTTATTTGCTTCATCTGTGTGCCCAGAAGCTTCATTTATGCGTTCTGTAGTCCCATCCCCCCCCCGACCTCCATTTCCAGCCCAATGAAAACAACACAATTGTGACTATCTGCAGAAGCAAGCACAGAAGTCTTTCAATAGACTCCAAGAAATCAAGTCCCTACCATCGAATGCTGAGGCGGTAGAAGGGGTCAGCGAGACTTCAAAAGGGGAAGCAAGAAGCTCTCACCTTCTGAGCTGTCCGCCTTGAATGTTATCCTTGCAGCTCCCCATCAATTTCTCATGCTTGTACAAGGAAACCACTCTCATACTTCCAACTGCCATGTTCCTTATCACAATTCTTAGTCATTTCCCTTTCAATTCTGCCTCTTTCCCAGATTCAGCAGGTACCTGTGAAAATATTGAGCTGAGTGGCACATGATTCATGATATCATCTTTGTGTTGGTAAGATCGACATCTTTCTCACTGTTGATAATGTATAAATCTATCGTGAAGGTGGTGTACCTGAATTCCCAAACCCAAGGCGCTGCCCGAGAGATCTAGATTCGCTGTTCCAGCTGACCAGGAATCGAAAGTACCTTCTTCTTCTTATCCAAGTTCCCACTTCATCTGGCGCTGATGCTATCGGTATTGTTGACTGTATGGCCACCAAGCAGTACCTCCTTCGCACATTTCCCCCAACCAAATCTCTGAATGGAGATACCATTTGACGCCATGGACCGAAAGCCTTTTACACCCCTTCAGATCACCCTCGAATTCATATACATCGTCACCGCCTCCATCACTCCTGGCGCCATTCCTTCCCGCCTCTTCCGCTCCGCCGATACCACAACGAAATGGAAGGTTTTCGCTGGCATCAATGACGCTGAAGTCGAGCTCTGGGAATCGGAGTCAGCAAATGATCTTACGCAAAACGGCCTTCGCAACTCACCTTTAAGGGTGACCCAACATGGTAGCTCTTCAACATTTGATCTCCTCTACTATCGCCGACATCGCGGACCTGGCTGTCTTCGTGCGAAATGCCTCTTCCGGGTCATGCGCGAACTCTTGTATTTGGACTGGATCATGATCTCTGAGAGAGACCCTGAATTTGCAGCAAAATTGCAGCGGAATCTGCTTGTCCTCGCAAGGCTCAGTCGTATTCGTAGTCAGTCCCGCCAAGCCCCTCACTGTCGCTGCCACCGTTGGAAGAATCTCCGTGAAAGCCTCGTTGCCGGAGTGAAAGTCTGTTGTTGATTTAGAGTCGGCTGCTGGAATGTGCTATGGGGGTCGGGAAAATGTGGTTGTTGGAGTTGCCCAGCTCGCCAAGGATTCTCTCTTGAATTTGAGGTGACTGGGGTTCTCATACTACTCTCTTAGGAGTGCAGAGCCTTGCTGCAATTTGGAAAGCCTTGGCGCTGGTCTTACGCGCTGGTAGTTTGATGGAACGATGGCCTGTTTGGCGAATGCAGAAATGGCAGCACGTGGGACGCTTTGTTGTTATTGAAATCCTTACTAAATAATGACCGCCTGATGGTAACATCTGCCGACTATATCCTCTCAAGGGCCGTTGGAGCGTTCCACGCGTGATAGTACCAGGCTCCCCGCAGAACAAATTATGAGAACGGTGCCTCTAGACCGAAGCGCTGAGGGGCGATATTGGCTTTGCGTCTTTCCTTGACGCCTGCTGTCTGATCGCTCTGACTCCAGATGGTCTTCTGCGCTTTGGCCAAGTCGTCATCCAGCTTCTTGAATGCGGCATTCTTGCTCCTCCCGCTGCCCGCAAAATCAGTCAATGATCCTTATCTTCTGACGCTAAGTAGTCCATACGTGAATATACTGGCAAACAAGGGCTTCATTGGTGGCTATCCTAGTCTGCCTAAAAGAAGGAAAGTACCTCTCCATCATTCCTCCCCCAAACCAGATGAGTGGCTATAACCAAATCCCGACATCAACAGAAGTCCCTCAGTTCGATCAGACAGTATTCCCGAATGATGGTAACCCACTCCGCGACTTTCCAAACGCCATTCCCGGGTTCGAGTATCTATGTACTTTTGAAACGATCCGATCCTGGAGAAGATATGTCGCGCTTTCGCCCACAGGATTTAGCGTCTTCTTCTGTCGAAGCCCCACCCTCCACCGTTGACTAAAACTCATCACTACACGCCTTCTCGCCCCCGTTACTTGACGAGGAATCCGATGCATCATCTGCCAGCAGGTCTGCCTGCCAGCCCAGACGAACATGGCCATTGCATTGGCACCATGCTCATCCCGCCACGGTCCCCCCCTCAGCGCGGCCTTTTGGACCACATCCGCCTCCGTGGCTCCCATCTGTGTTGGCGAGGCCACCTCGCAGAGCATCACATCTGCCAATTTGATTGATACGACGTCGAGGCCCTCCACCTCTTGCACCGTCCACAAAATCCACTGCCCGTGTCGGATTCGAAAAGCTCGCTTTTCGATCTTCGTGGCGAAGAGGCCAGCCCAGGTCCGCAGATTGATGATGGTCGTTTGAACGAGTTCAATCTCATAATCGCGGTCCGTGGAACCACGGAGGATGATATCAGACGTCCCGTGGCTGGGACAGATGAGATCGCGATACAGCAGAGGAGTGCCGTGCACAATGTGCGTGTGGTGAATCTGGCGTATCAGGCGGTATTTTCCGGGCAGCTTATAAATGAGCTGAACAGCGGCGTCGTAGGTCGAGCCGACTGTTGAAAAAACGTCTTTATATATATTTTTACCTCGTTCATGAAAGAGGTATCCTGCGAGTCGAGCAATTATTGCATTATGTCTTGTCAGGAGGCTAGTAGACGATCCAGCGTCAATCGCTCCTGTATTCAAGCCATGTTGCAATCGTTTGAGCCGGTGAGCTGCACGTTTGGTCGGATAGATTGTCAGAGAAAATTCGAGAAATGAGTACGAGGTATCTTGGTTGTCGCAACTAGATTATTGATCGTGATCGATGGAGAGTAGAGACAACGCAGTTGTTGTGGATCTGGTTGACGCAGGTGGTTCCCAGATTATAGTTTCTGGATCCGACTGCAGCCTTGGATCACCACGAGGGGGGTGAGGTGGGCGCACGTTGAGCTGGGATACTGCATCAAATTAGCAGTCTGCAATAATAATTGGATAATTGCGATCAGGAGAAGTCGTACTCGAATCTCCTGCTTCTCAAAACTCTTTGTCCAAGGGGGAACCGAGGGAGAGCATTTGTCCGCACACCTTATGGGATTCTGTCATGCGAATGATTCTGCCCTCAGGGTCGGAATAGGTTTCTAGATCGCTCAAGAAATTGGACATAGGCCTTTTTCATCGTCGCAAAACTTCAGCTTTGGTCAGATTGCGAGAGCGCTGAACATGGGGAAGTCGTCAGGGTGTGCGTAGACTGCGAACTCAGAGTATGCAAAGCCGAGAGCTGGGCTAGCTTTGAGTGACGGGATATTCAGCTGCAAGGGCGTGAGGACAAGTTGCAAGGTCTGTAGGAGAGGATTGATGTTGCTTTTCTCTTGCAGGCCTTGGGCCGGGTTGTTAATCGGCTTCACAACATCCTCGATGTAGGCCTTGATCTTGTCAGATTCCTCGCGTTTGTCCCAGCTGATGGCCCCTGCGATCACACGAATGTGTCTGGATCTCTCCCTCTTTTGGAGTCTCCGCTGCTGGTTCCGACGGTGCTTCTGCCTTGCTCTTGCCCTTTCTCCTAGGCTTTACTCCGACCTGGAGGGACCCAATCCATAAGGCGAAGACCACCAGTCTATGAATGAAGTCTTGTCAGCTCGACTTGAGGTGGACTCAAACGGGAAGGCTCCTCTTGATCAACACGTACCGTTGGATGGCCCATAGCTATATATTTTTATTTGGTCTGAAGCTCCTCCGCGTTTTCTTCACGGCTGTCAATTTCCCTCCGATGATCCGGCTGTTCTCTTCCTTGTTGAGGCCAAAGTTGGGAGCGTCAGCCAGGTCTCGAGCGGCCTGAAGAGCGGCCTTCACCGAGCATCTGAGAGGATTATATTTTTAGGTGTTGGTAAGGTCATCTTTAATCTGCTCTCCCATATTGACGGAGTTGTCGGATTTGGGTGACTCAGAGCTGTACGAAGATAACAAATCGGTGTCGCCAGGGTATGGGTATGGGTTCTTGATATGTCGAGATGCAAGCAGGCTTTCGAGTTCAGACGCTGGTTTTCCACGAAGTCTGGCTCGGACGTGAAAGACTGAAGTGGTTTCGTAGCTTGTTCCTCCGTTGGCGACAAAACGCCCCTTGTACGCTATCCCGCCGTCTATTGATTGCTTCAATTCCACCGTGGATCCAGGACAGCAAGCTTCCATTTCCTCATCGGAGTCGGTTACCTCGTATGCCCATTGATCAATGAGAGTCTCGGGTTCTTCGGAGTCTTAGACTCTAAGTTGCAAGCAAATCTTGAGCTTGAGCTTGACCGCAGTTGTGTACGTGATTGTTCCGAAGTTGACTTCCTTGATTTGAGGCAGCGGACTTTAGTTCGACTTGAAAAATGTCAAAACCCTTGACAAGGACCAGTACGCACAGACGCCGAAGGGATTTGATGGGCGAATCCTCTTGTAGAAGCCTTCCGGCTGGTGTTTCCGAGCAATGCCTTTCATGTACGGCGATAGCCTAGTCGGTGGAGGGCTTGTCGCCATCATGTAAGTAGTCTCCTCAAACGCGGCTGAAGCAATCTCCTTACACTCCACGGAATCGCTCCAACTCCCCAGGTTCTACCCAGTCCCCGACGACCTTCATTTCCACATCTCCCGACCGGTAACCACCTCGCATCTGCCCCGAAGCACTCTCGCCAGGGCCCGCCGTTGTAGCGCCCGATGTTTGCCGCCGTTGTTTTTGCATCCTTCATGAAATCGGTTTCCGTGATGATTGGCGTGATTGCAAGGCGGACGGAGACAGCCATGCTGCTAAGAGCCTGAGGGTTCTGCGTGAAACCCTCGTCGCGGTTGCACATGTTACTTGGGTTGAAGTAGGAATTGGGACCCATGGGAGGAAAGTCCAACGTGTAAATGCAAGGCTTGGACAGCATCAAAATGCCAATGCGGGTCGCCTCCCCCCAGATACGATTTAGATCGTTCCAGGCGGGATCATGAGGCGTACCATGAGCAAAGAGCGGCTGGAGTACGTGCCACATCTCACGTACTTTTGGTGTGATGTTGCTATCCACCCAATTCGCTTCCCACGTTGATATATATATATATTTATGATGCGGTTGTCAACTAGTCCTTGAGTGTTGGCGACTGTGCTGGCTTGTTGCTCGGACTCAGGGTGCAATGCTTCTTGAATCATAGCCAGAACCTGCTGGCCCATGAATACGAGACGGACATGGATTTTTGGCTGCATTCCTCACGGCATTTCCTGTACTTCGAGCATCAGCGTTTTCCATAGCCCCGGGCCAGCACTCCTTTCTATCCTCCAAGTCGTCATCATCACTGTTGTTGACAGTGCTCGAGATGCTATCCCATTCAATTTCTCTGTTCTGAACGAATCTGGGATCTCCTTGCAACGAAGCAGGATGCGTTCGAAGAGGTAGACTTTGTACTGTTCACGTACGAGCGACTCAATCGCCAAATCGTCAGCAACTTGTTTCTCCGGATCTGTCGTTGGCTTGCTTTTGACAGGGGCGGCTCCGGCTTCAGCAACTGCTCGAAAACCGGAAAAGTGTTGTGTTCTTGAAAGCGCCATCGAATCACGACTACTCCCTCCGGATGCTGATCAAGAACGCCCCTTTGCTGCGTCCTGCATTGAAGATTCTGCGGAATGGCGGCTGCACGATCAGAACGAGAGCTTGTCAGCGCAGCGCCAGTAGTCTCCCATGCGCCGCATGTTCTCCACTTATCGTTGTCGAACGCTATGAAACCTCCCAGAACGGCAGCGCGAAGTTCGGCATCGAGAGGCTTGCGTTCTTTGCTTGCTTTCGAGAGATCGGTATTGATACCGAGACTAGCAAGGATAGGGCCGAGGATCTCATTGTCTTGTCCAATAGCGTTCCCTGAGCCAGTTTCGTTGCAGCCGAGACAGTGGACAGGACAAGAAAGGCCGAGTGTCATTCATGCGGCATCAGGAGACGACCATTGGCCAAATCTCGTAAGCGAATGCCACCGATAGGACTGCCATCATCATCATTTGCTGGGCGATGGGAGTCACCGAAGATGTGAAATGGGTCCCATACGTCGGGCTCGTAAGGGATGATCTCCGTGGTAGCTTACGCGTATGGCTTCTTCTACTTCCCACACCTGGCAGCAGCATGACAGAGGTGTATATTTTTTTATGGCGAAAGCCTGGAAGTCCACGCGGTGCCAAAAGTTTCAAAGTACGAAAAATCTTGGTGAAGGTTTCGCCGGAGAAGAAATCAAAAACTGAAGCACGTGGACGCTTGGAGAATCTCCGAGTGCCTTCTCTGTAGATCAGATGTATGTCGAATCGACGATGAGATGTTCATGCTGAGGGTCGGCATCCTTGCCGACATGCCTTCTTGGCACGTAGATAGAGAAACCAGCATGGTGAATATTAGATGTTGGGGTTGTAGGCCAAGAGATGTGAGGACACTAGCATTATATTCATGCCAAGACAGTAGACAAGGTTCCCCAACCTCAATTCTAGACATTTCTCATCGCCAATCAAATCAAGATGGTCCAGGACCTGGTCTTGCTCAAAGCGGAAGCGAACCTTGAAAGCTGGTCATTGTTGCTGAAGGATTCGAGGCCAAGTCGGATGGTCGATGAGCTGGTGACGAGCAGTGGAGGGAGAAATGGTAGACCATGCTGGTTTTCGATGCCCTAGGTGAGGCTCCGGGATTGGTGGCGGATGAGTATCGATTTTATGCGTACTCGATGCCGGTATACGAGTTACTGACGGCATTTCTGGTGCAGCCAGATCCCCCGTGGCTCTTGTTAGCCCATGTGATATCACCATCACGAGGCTCCTCGAAAGTTGGACTCTGAACGAAAGAATGAGCTGGATGGGCGCGCTGCAGGACTGCGTGGTTATTGACACCTTTCTGGTCATCTTTCCCTTCCGATGCTTCACGAATAGAAATGTCTTCAAGCCACTCGCTACGTTGAGTGCCATAGCTTCGCGGGGTACTTTTGGTTGTCGCGAAAGCAACCCATGGTGTTTGTAATCAAGGTATCCAGCTGAGACGTTGGTCCATCGAGATGAACCGTTTCAAGCAGCTTCTTCGCCCTTGAGTCCTCGAATTCGTCTGCGTCCGAAACACCCTACCGGCCATAGTCGGGACCGCATCCTTGGAGCCTTTTAACGTCACTGCTCAGGACCCTAAATCTGGCAGGTCAGTAGATTTTGTCTGTCTCGAATTAGCAGATCTGTGGATTTGAAGGCACTTGATAATCCTGGAATCAGAGAACAGAAGTGTTTGGTCAACTGGTGAATGACATATGCTAGAGCCGTCATATACAAAGAAGCGCTGTCATTGCCTCCAAGGGTCCTTTGAAATCTTGTCTCGTCCCTCATCGCCTCTTGTCGCCCTCAATCACCTCCTCGATCAGCTTCGGCTATAATGGAAGTATTCTATCCTCATCCAGAACTCTCTCTGCAGTGTGTGTGTCAGTCTCTTCACCTTTCAGCAAACCTTCATCACTAACCTTCTGTCTCTCCCTGCATCGCTCGCTCCGTCCTCATATTGACAGCCCTCATTTCTGTTCCTCTCTTGGCGGCCTGATCTGCCGACACGACCACAATCGCCGTAGCAGGGACCATCACGCCGACGAGATGGAGTCGGTTCGCGAAGTCGGCTGTAGCGCCTTGGCGAAACGCCGCGCTCTCCACCTTCATAGCACTTAGGCGAGGTGGAAAGTGTTGTATTTGTAGTCTTGACGAACTCCGAAGCTTTTCGGGCGTTATCTGCAGGAGACCCATGGATTTCATTGCGCAGACGTGAAGCGCTTGGCTTTTGGTAGTCTAGAATGGAAGCTCTCCGAACATAAGCGTTGTCAAGGAGAGGTCTGGAGCCTGTCTCGGTCGGAAATTTGTTAGTCATCTCCGCCAGGACCTTGCAATTCATCAAGCTTTCTATCCATCCATCAAGCGTCGGTATCGATGCAGGCTCTGTTGCTGGTGAGAGTCGGTGGGGCTCCGGCATTTCGACTAGCTTTAGCCAGAGTCACCGTCGACTTCACTCGATTTCGGAACGTTGGCTTTCTTGCCCCCTTTCGTCACCACTAAATGATTCTCTTGAATCTTCAGAGGTGAGGTGTTCCCGGCTCTTGGTGTTGCTCCATTTGCGACAAACATTGGTGGACGTGTTGTCGAGGTCTTTGAGGAAAGCAAGCCACCAGATACCCAAGCATCGAGGCGACCAGACGCTCTGCTTGATTGGACCTTTGCGCAAGTCCAAGCTCGAGAGAATCTTGCCCATGAACGGCTCCTCTTCGTCGACGCAGAAGAGGTATTTTTATATGTATTGTGCGAGCGCTAGGATGACTGTGCCCGCAACGCTGTTGGTTGTTGCGGCATCAAAAGATTTAGAGATCATAGAGAAGGTCGTGTGTGCACTTCTTGTTAGTGCCAAAGATGGTCTCCTGGGCTAGTAACACCAGTAGAGACGGCAAGATTGTGAAAGATTCGTGCGTCTAGCTTACTGGTGAGCATTGTGGAAATCCGTTCATTCCAAACAAGACATACCTTGATCTGCTCAATCAGCGCCCCAAAGCTGTCGTCCAATTATTTTGATATCGTTAGTTAAGGGTTCTGAGGGTTCTCGAGGTGGCGAGGGAATAGCTGAAGTGGTTATGTAAATGGCCATGAGAGTAGACAATTTCCGTTGCTCCTGGTCTGTTCGCTCATCGCTCTTGACCTCGGCTTTTCCGTTACGATTGCTATAATTTCGAGCAAGGTCGCTAACATCGATGACGCCGAAGTCAACCTCTGAAAATCGAAGTCAGCAAACAATCTCATGCAGAGTAGCCTTCACAACTCACCTGTAAGAGTAGCCAATCTGGTAGTACTTTGTTGGGAGGCTCATAGTCCTCATCCTTATCCATAAGGTCAAGATCTCTATGCATCCTCAACATTTGACCTTCTCCTCGACTATCGCCGACATCGCGGAGTTGCCGTTCCTCCTCCTCTGTGGAAATTCGACCCTGTCCATCATGCGGATTGCATTCTCGTTCAAGAAATCGGTACAAATTTTTGCTGCGGACCTCGAGCTCCGTTTGATGGCCCTGATTGCTGTGACGCTTGAGCTTGCTCATTGAGCTCCTGGTAACCCATTGTACCCGACCTCCTTGAGGACAAAAGCGTCGCCAAAGTATCGAACTCCTCATTCGAAAGATAGCGATTGACCTGCAACCTTTCTTTCACATCCGTCTTTGAGGCGGATTTCGAGTTCTTCGTGCATGTCCTTGTGGCGCCGTTCTTCGGTCTGCGAGTACGCCCCCTCGGTGAAGAGGTCGGTGCCGAGCTCCCACATGGTGGATCGGGAGACGGCGTGGCCGCCGTGGGCGATGGTGATGTGGCGCATGGACTGCAGGTGGGTCTTCCACAGCAATGGTGGATCCTTCCATTCGTTTGACTGACACGGGATGCTGCCCGCGGAATCCGAAAGCCTCCAGGTGTTCTTGCCTTAGTACACAATTGCTGCCTCACAGAAGATGGTCTTGTTAACGAAGAGCAGAGAATTCCATGGCTCATGAAGAGGCAATACCTGCCATTTAGATTCGCTTTCGGTACGGATTGCGCTTTGGTCCCTTGACCACCCACTGGAGCCACCGGTGCACCTGGTGGGCCTGCTTGAACTGCAGCTTGTGCAGCCTTTAGCCTTCCCACGCTCTTCTCTCCCTGAATTCTGCGACGAGAGCAGCCTTTTGTGCTTCCGGCAGACAAGCCACATATTTGTGGAATTTTTGGAGCTGCAGATTGATGAGTAGCCGGTCCGCGGTTTCTGGTGCATTGGTACGAACAGCTTGAATCCGGGTAGCCAAGGCGAGAAGCGTTTTCCGGGATTTGGCGCTCTGTACAGGCAAGCTTGGGAGAGTGTGAGTGCTTCTTCGTGGTCTTGGAGACACGCAGTCGAAGGAGAACTAGACCATAGGTATGATCAGCATCCACTAGAAGTCAAATACGTGGTCGCTCAAGCCATACTAACGACTCCATCAAATCCTTCGCCAACCATCCTCCAAGAACTCAACACCACCCTCTGCATGACGGACACATCCTCGACGCGCTCTCATCTGCCGGAGAGCTGATATGCGTGCAGGAGCAGGAAGGGAGAAGAAACGACGAGATCTTTCCCAGTATATATATAGAGCCGACTTGACGATACTCTGCCAGTCGGCTCCAGATTGGCCAAAGTCTTGCTCGGGAGTTACAAATTGTGGGAGCTTGACCCATAAGCTCGGCTTCCCTCATCACCAGACCGGGACGAATGCGAAAGAAAGGTTTGAGGGAAAATTGGCGCAGTCAGAGGTAGCGTCACCCAGAGACTCGGTTTTCCATTTGCTTTTCCTTCTCTTTTATGCACAGTAGGAGCAATCCTTCTCGGCTTGACAGCCTCAATCTAAGAAAAGTCAGTGCCGAGAAGCTTAACGGATGTGCTTCTATGTGCTAGAAATTTCCGAGAACACTTCGAGATCAATGGTCTACCTACCAATTCCTCTAAGTCCTGACTGGGCGCTAAGTGTCCGAAATGCTGTGCTCGTTTCCTCTCACGAGCTGACTTGCGTGACGACTCTGAGCCGACATGCCCAATGCAATCGAGGCGAGCAGAGATCTATCAGTCCACCAGCAACGTTCAGAGTTAGCTATGAATCCAAAGGTCTCTTGTCAAGTGGTACGTACCGGAAGGTCGCGTTTTTTTTTTTATATATTTGGATGCAGTTTTAACGTCGTTGCCCAGGACGATGGTTAGCAGACCTTTTTGCTTTCGTTAGTCTCTGGTCAGCTGAAATCCATCCACAGATCTCCGGCAACGCAATATCGCAAAGGGCACGGCAGAATCGAAACGCTTTGACTTTGAGAGCTCAAGTATATGCTGTCTATCAGTGATATATAAGTCTTTCACCTGTCTTGTGGTGACCGCTGCTCCTTCTCGCTTCGCCTCAAGGACTCCGCCAGTCCTCTGATGCTCATGTTGTTGCTCTCCGTTGCGCTATACGACAAGCTGATAGCTCGATAATCCTTCCAGGCATCTCCCGGCGCGACGTAGCGGCATGCCATAGTATAAATCCGCTTGCCTTCTGCAACCTGCCATGCTACAGCTTGTCAGTTTCTTGTGTCAATAGTAACATGGAGCAGGGACGTACCTCAGCACCTTCCTCCTCCTTCTTGGAAATCCCAGTGTTCTCATACGCCGTGTACTCATGTAGTCGCCTCCGACCCCCTAAAAGTCGAGATGCTCTCGCCAGCTGACCAATTGCCCTTGGTCAAGCTCGGTGACAGATTTGGTAACCTGGTTACCCCTTACCAAGCCCGGAAAAAGGATGGACTTGGAGGGCCTGTCAGATGCCACCCATTCGGATCGCTGATTCTCAAGAACTTTAGAAGCCTCTCGCGCAGCGAAAGTACGGTCCCCGAGTGAAGGCCAAGGTTCCACTCTTTGTGTAAGGCGGTGGCTACGCAGATCTGCCACGCTTGTACTGTTGCAGCGTCTTCCTTATCCGAGTGATCGAGGAAAGGATTACGGATTTGCGTGTAGGAACAGACACTGGCTGAACATATCCCTGGAAACCTGTAGGTGTCTGTTCGAATCCGTGTTTCGGAAGCGGCACCTGTGCACCATTGGCATGATACGCTGGGGACGCGTTTGCGCTAGGCTCTCTGCCTTGACTAGGACCGCCAGCAGCATTGGGCGAATGAATCCATCGAATTTTCTCCGCTATCGAGCTGAGGTTAATAGTGCCATTCTCCTTCCGTATTGTTGCAAGAAGGTCCTCTGCCAAGATAGGAGGGTTGAGAAGACCGGCCAGGTCATGAGATAAGTACTCGAAGACCACGAAGCAGCCGTTATGCTCTACCATCACCTCTTGCAGAGAAACGACAAGCGGCGGCACTGCGAGACTCGGCCCATTCCTATCTTGATTAGTGGATAAAAGGGTAGAGATAGGCACGGGAATGACTTACCAACCCTCAGGCTGTTATATTTATTTTTAGTGTTGTGGTTGAGGGAGCTAGCGCTCCCTTGGTGGAAAGATTCGTGTATGATCAAGATTTAGGATGGGTAGAGAGTTTTCCAAAAGCGATCGGTTTGGCTCGAAAGTCTCTGCAGACAAGCTCCAAGTTAGCACATGAGATGACAGGGAGTAAGGAGTGTTCTCACCAATCATCTCAACGGGAAGGGTCTCATAATCGGATTCGGAACCTTGTCTTGAGAAACGCCATGCCCTTGAAAGCCATGACCAGCGCCTCCCATCACACTTGAGGCTGGGATCACGTCCGTCGGAAGCTTGTGCTCAACAGGCAGCCTTCAGTGCGACTTCTTCAAGCATCCCAATGTCATCGTAGGTTGCATCGACCGCAGAGCTACCTCCAAACATTGTCTTGTCGCAGGGAAAGCCTGACCATGAGTCGCATTAGGCTGAATTAGCTCGGGATTCATTGCGTGGTGACAGAAAGCGCTTTCTGTCACGAGCCCGACGCTCCAAGTTGTAATTCTGAGCCTCTGGCGTAGGGATTCCGTTGAGGGTCCAGAATAAGGCGCACTCGCCACTAAGACACATCCATCCTGACGCGAACACTTGCGGTTTGGTGACATTGCACTCAAGACATTCCTTGCGCAGAGCCTTGATGTCGGTAAGGACGTGAACCTCTGGCGAACCCTTAGCAGCAGACCAGCTCCTGCCTTGGGTCCGTCCTTGCACGACGGAGCTCGACGGCAGCATGACCATTGCTCTTCTCATCCTAGTGATCAGTGGTATGAAAATCTGGGGACGCAGTAACGATGAGGGATCTTGGAGGGGAGAAGAGAATCCATGCGCTTTTTGACAAGGCATCCCATTGTTGGCCTTCTTGACCTTGTCGACCTGGTGTTGATCAAGGGTAGACGTCCCCCTGTAGTCGTCGCATTTCCCTTGGCGAGCTCTTCCAGTGTCCCTCGAGGCGGAGATCTGATTCGGAATCCGAAATCGATGAGCGCGATCCCTAAATGCCTGTGGGGTCTGGAGGGGCAAGATCTTTCCCCTGTACTCTCTGGTATGTGGCATTCGAGCCAGGAGACTGTGTATCGCCGTAAGTAAAAGACTTCCACTGCAGTTGTGCGACTTACTTTGCGACCGTCAACCAGAGATACATGCGCATTAACGCCTCCCATCTCCAACCCTGGATCTCGGTTGACAGAGTCTTATTCAGTCCCGGTCAATCCTTCACTGGACGATTCTTGCCATCCAGCAAGACCAGACTATCGTGGACCCAATTGCTGGACTCTCGTGGGGGTTGACGGCTTATGGGTTTCTCTACTTCGAACATCACCCTTTTCCCTTCGGAGCTGATGATGTTTTTCCAGTCCTCTCGAGATGGGCCCCAGCTTTGCTGCTCCGTTGAAGCGCAGCCGGGAGTACCGAAGACGACATGCCCCGACGACCCTTTCCTGGAGATAAGTCAGCGATCTTGAGACTCTGTAGGACTGCTCAGTCAAGCAGATGCTCGCCCCTCCTTACCTGGGAGCGCCATATTTTTATATAGTGGATGAAATGGCTTCGGACATTCTGATCGAAACAAAAAGGCTGGCGCTGATAGGTAGCACGGAGCTGATTTTGTCGATCTTTTTACGCCCGCCGCCATGCATCTCAATGAAGCGTATGACTGTACGATTAGTAGTGGTGAAAAAAAGGGACAAGGTGCCAAGGAATGTAGAGAAAATAGGATAGCTGGCCGGTCACCATGAGCGAGAATGGCGAAAAGGCCGCCCGAAACGGTTGATGTTGGTGAAGTTGATCAAAGCTATGGGCAATTAGCCAAAAGGCGGAAGAAACGATGAATAACAAGCTCATACCTAGATGCGTCTGGAGATACGTCAGGATATCCGCAAGCTGCGGCTTGGCCTCATCTTCTCACTCAGCTCGCTCCTTGTGCTCTGCTCTGATCTTCTTGATAGCTTGCCAAGTTTCAAAGCCTGGCTCAAACGTGGCCGTGCCTGCTTCTCCATCAGTCGTCCCTGCTTTAGCAACCGCGCCTGAGACATAATGTCTCTCATCCATGATGAGCATGAATGCTTGCTCTTGCGCTGCTATGGCCTCATCGGCGGCCAGTTCAGCGACGGTACGCTTTCTTGTCTTCGGAGCAGGGAGGCTTTGCTGGTGGCGCGGATCGATCGCGAGGGTCTGCAATGGCATCATCGTCGGAGTGATCGCTGACGACTGTTGAATCAGGGCGAACCATCTGACGGGCATTGCCATCACGGTCAAGGTGAATAGTGCACCGCTCGTATGCTTATGCTCACCCTCATCCATCGCCATTCTCTCCTTGGCGAATTCTTGCCACTCGCCGGCGCCTGCAGCGAGGATCAGGAGAGGAATTTGGCGGGCCAGAAGACCTGGTTGTCGCAGAGCACTCTGCTCTGGGTATATATTTACCACAATTGATGAATTTGAGATGTGGTAGAGGGAGTCGTTGAAAAGAAGAGGTCACTGAAGTGTTAGCGAGGATGTGTGTTGCTGGCGAGTCCCTGGAACCCGCGTACAGCAGCAAAAGAAAGAAACTGTTGATGTCGTTAGGATGGAGGTATCTGAGAATGATGTGTAGAACTTCGCTGGAGACGAAACCGAGCAGGGACTTAGCCGATGAAGCGTAGGTCTGCAAGGAGCTTGAAAGTCGATGTGGCAGTACCGATGCGGCTGAAGAGATGTAACGACATCATGAACGTGAGGAGGGCAGATCTTAGCTCTCCCTCTTAAATTCGAAGCCTCCTTCTCTTGAGCGAGGATGACGAAAAGGGCGACCGAAACGGTTCATGCCGCTGAAATCGATGAGTACTTTGGGCCATCAGCGAAGAGAACAGAAGAAAGCATGGGTAACCAGCTCATACCTAGATACGCAGTGTAGTACACCTGCATATCGTGATTGTCGAGGTTTGGATATGGAATGCCACTGAACTCGGCCATCTACACGGCGATCAATACAATAGAGACAGGTTGAGGATGTTCTTCTTCATACATCGATGGCGAGTGCGAGGTCTCCAGTAACACTCAATGTCTCCGGATCTGGCTGCATGTTTCGATCGCGGCGAGGGGGGTGAGGGGGGCGAACGAGGATGGACCAACTGTTCCGGGCAAACGATCAGCGTCATGAAGAACAAACAGCATAAGCAGCAGAAGATACACTCGCATTCCGCTCTCATATGTCAACGGAACCATTGCCTAGTTGTGAAGGACCTGCAACGTCTGAGAAAATCCCTAAGCTCACATGATGGTGTTCTATTTTTTCGAACCTCAATATGAAGCAAACCTTTCCATCGAGAGCGTCCGGCCAAGTGTCTGTGCAATGAAACCAAAATAGGACGGACTCACGATGATGTAACCTCGTACTAGCACTTGGCTTCAAAACTATCCTTGACGAAGTTGACCTCGACCGTCCATGAAGCCGTCTAGACCATCGTCTTGGAACCCGTCGCGGTGCGTACGCTCTGGGGTCCCGGCCGGTTTGAGATACCATTCCGATATCTGAGTAACGCAGGTCTCGCTGCGGTAGGAGGTTGGTGTCGGCGTAGAGGAGTCGAGGCGGGGACTTGTTCCCCGGCGCCAGTCCGGCGTCTGGGGAACGTCGCTTTGATTACGCAAGTGGGAAGGGGTAGCGGACCGGCGTTGGCGTTCTGGAAAGTGATCCTCGATGCTCTCATGCGCGATGCTACATGGATGACAGTGTATCGTATGGTTATTTGTATATATACGGGGACCACCCGAGAGGTTGGTAGGGAGGGTAGCGTATGTATCTGTCTGGGCTTGGAAGGGTCAGCGCAGTTTGTGAGAGAGAGAAGGGTTTGACATACTGTATGTGCCTGACGCACACTCTTGTTCATCTGCTTACGTGGTAGCAGGATGAAGACAAGTTGTTCCCCATGGAGACGACATAGGACGTGCGCGAGTGTTGGACTTGCAGAGTAGGGGCTGCTTGACGTGCAAGGATGGGTGTAGGATGGCAAGATGTAAAGAAGTGTTGTTGCAAATGAGGGATTTGGGTAAGTGAGCTTGGTGTCGCATGATCAACCAACAATTTTGAAGACAGTGCTGGCTAAGTTCAAGGCCTCCTCAGGTGAGCATCATGGTGGCATATTTGTCGAGCTCTTTTGAGTGAGGGGTGCAGCTCAACCACCTGTTAGTGCTCTGTTCGAGACCATGCATGTCAGTTGCAGGAGCTGCTAGCTTTGGAGGCGAGGGCACTTACTCTTCGCTGGGCCTCACTACGGTCGGAGGCCTTGTATGAGCGACGTATTGGATATCTTCGGAGGTGTAGAAGTGAGCCATGAGATCGAACTCTGCTGGGTGAAGGGTGCTGCCTAGTCATGTAGTAGTACTCTAGTAGAGATCATGCAGGTCAGTCGCGTAAGTAGGTAGGTTTAGAGGTGATGGTACTGACTCTTGGCCAGGTGTCACAACGGTCGGAAACTTTTCATAGACGACACCATGAAGGACTTCGAAGTTGCTTTAGTTGAGGCCACGCATGCCAGTTGCGGATGGTGTTGCGCTTGGAGGGTAGGGGACTGACTCTAGGCCAGGTGTCATCACTGTCGGAAGCTTTGTATTAGCGACCTCATGAGTATCTTTGAAGATGCCTTGGTTGAAGGTATGCATGTTAGTCACGAAAGATGGTAGGTTTAGAAGTGAGGATACTGACTCTGGATCAGGATCACCGCGGTTGGAGGGTTTGTAAGAAAGACAAAGAAAGAAACCAAGAAGATGTTCGAAAGTATCGAGATGGAGTACAAGATGTCTTGAAGAATGTCTTGAATGTCTTCTAGTATAGGCTTGTGTAGGAGTTGTCTTGAAGAAGATCATGTTCGAAGGTTGAGGCTTGGTGTTGGAGTTTATTGGAAGAGAGGTGTAAGTTGGTGGGAGATCGTGGGTTATATACTTGAGGATGCTTCTGGGCCGGGAGGATAGAGTCACTTCATCTTGGGCTAGGGCCACCATGATGTGAAGCTGTCTGAAAGAAGGAGGCCAGAGGATGATCGATGACAGTTGCTCTGTGAAGAGGGTAGCGTGTGAATTGTGGGTCCTTTGTGGGTAGGGAAGGGGGCGGTCAGCAGACATGGTCCGCAGGTAAACTTAAAGCTTGAGGTCCACGATGAAGGGCATCTCCGAGACTTATTGACTGGGTCACAGGCAACTGCTATGGCTTTATTGGAGATCGCCGATCAGTTTGCGGGCTTCGTGACTCAGAATGGACATGGGAGGACTTCACCTTGTGATCGACAATGCTTGAAGCCGCAGTGTGAATAGCATCGTCGGATACGATCACGGAGTTCTATTAGCTGCAGCTTTGATGACGGGCAGCTGCTGTGAATTTACTGGTGATCTTCGTTGGGTTTGTGGGCTTGTGGGCCAGAAGGAATGCGGGATGTGCTTCACCCTTGCCACCAGGAAAGCTTGAAGCTGCGGTATGAAGAGCGTGACTTGGCATATTTGTGGAGCGCACTAGCTGCACCTTAGGTCACGCGCAGCAGCCGTGAATTTGAGACTGATAGTCAATGAGCATGGGGCCTGGTTGGTCGAAACAAAAACAGAGGCTTGCAAGGAAATTGCGGCCGTCGGAATTCCCACTTCGGCATGATGACTGTCAGTGAAGCTCATGAAGGCGCGCTACAAGATGAGGCTCGTGTGCTTAGGGGCTACAGTTACCCTGGATGCTAGTGTGGGGGGCTGAGTAGATTATTGGAGGCTCAGGGAGGTGCAAAAACTGTCTTATTCGCCACGGTCCCTCCATTGGGAGCTTTGCCGTCGAGGACAGACGCAGGAAGTATCTGAAACGATGTAAGTAATCACATGTTAGTTAATATGCTAGGCTCGAGATTATGGATCATGCGGTGGGTGACATGTAAGTGGAGAAGGATGGGTGTTGGTAAGTTTGATAGAGAGAGGGGAAAATTAAGAAGTAAGAGCTAGACTCACAGCGAAACTACAGTGACGCCCCTCTAAACTGTTGAATTTTCTAGCCCATTCTCGCCACCAGCTAAAGTAGTAGGCTTTAGAGCAAGAAGAAAAAGTTGACCAGCAACAGCCAAGAATTTATCTAGTTTCTAGAAGTACTGGACACTTTGCTGCATTTTCATTGCAGAACAAGAAAGCTGAGGCACTTTCTATCTATAGCAAGACTGGAAATCTCCTTGGCAAGGGACTATTGTGTAGATGCAGATGGACAGCTGTGTGCACACATATGGTCTGCAAATGTTGGAGTTGGAGTGTGATGGCGGGATCTGAAGTGCAAAGGAAGCAAAAACACATCCCAAGGCGCTTTGCTTGGATGTGAAGACCTGTGACGAGTTTTCTAGTGAGATTCTGGCGAAGCCCGATTCACACCCAAATTCGCCTGCCCCTGAGCTCTTCACTTTTCCCCTCACTTCTTACACAAAAGAGACTTGAGATGAGTTTTCCAGTGAGATTCTGGCAAAGCCTGATTCACACCAAAATCCGCAATTCTAAGCTCCCCACCTACTTTATTAGGCTCAAAGACTTCTGGCGCTCAAGGAAGAAGGGAGAACCCGTCAAAGCGAGACAAATGAAAAGTGTTGCTTGCCCCTGAGCCATTAAAATGACTTCTTGCCTTTTGGGCAGAATGGGAGCTTTGGTGGCCTGGAATGAAATTCCGAGAAAATTTCTAGAGCGAGATAAGCAGATTCGCTAATTCCTGTGGACCCTTTTTTTAAAAAATGTAGACCCTCTCAATGAGAGTAGCGTTTGATGATGCAGGATGGGTTTCCAGGGGGAAATGACAGTCCTCAGGTACTATTTCAGCGATTGTCCTTCATTTCCTGAGGACACCGTAAGAGCAATTTCTAAGCCGTTCTATACGCCTGAAATATGTTTGCGCTCAAACACTTCACCCTTGGACATTATCCAGCTTTAAAGCACCAAGTCTAGTAGTTTCTTCTCCAGCAAGTCTATCCATAACGAACGCATTCTAAAGGTAGCAAGATATCTCGACTAGGTGCTCTCAAAACGAGGGCCTGAATTTGTAACTGGGCCCTAGAAATCCTGGGCGCGTAAAACTTAGGAAAGCATGAGCAGTTGGAAATTTTTGCAAGTGCCACAAATGTTTGCAAAACCTGTATGTCTTGAAAGTCCAATGTGTAAACTTCTTGGGCCAATGTGTAAGCTTCTTGGGCTTTCATCCTCCAGATTCAATTAGCTCAGGTTTTCTGGTCTCATAGAAGTATTCTATGCATGCTAGAAACATGTATAAATCCTTTGATCGTAAAGTCTTTGCTTGAGAAAAAAGAAAAAAATCTAGGCTTGGGTAATTTCTAGAAGGGTGCCACAAACATGAAAAAACTTAGACCAGCTAGCTTGAAATCTCATCAAAGTGCAAGACCCAAGGATTCAGAGCACGGAGCCACAACCATTGATTGGAACAATACAAAAAATCAGTATGACTCAGAAAAACGTCTTTTCACTTGTTTGACTTGCTTTAAAAGGATTTCATCGGCCGCGCATTGAGCTACCATACGTCTGCGCACACATATTGATAGTCCGTCGTTTGATCTGAATGCGGGTCGTATAAGTAAGCGCGTGCGGCCCGTAGATGATAGTGAGGCCCTAAAAAGAGAATATACATGTCTCAATAAACATCTTCTTTCCCGCGCGGACCGTCGCGTCTATTGACAAGCCGAAGTGAGAAACAGAGAGGTGTCACTTCTTCATTTTGCAGTCTTGATAACCTCGGCATTAGTACCCGCCCGTCCCCTCCCGTCTTTAAAAGACTGAGTTGTAGGCTATTCTTATGTAGACGACCTTACGATGTTGCGGTGATCAAACAGGCATACGAATTCATCCAAAAGCCTGACTGTATCGTTCAGCGCCAACATTGGTCAAAAATAAAAAGCAAAGCCAAGATAAGGACTTTCTAGATATCAGTATGTGAGTCACTTACCTACTCCTGTCCTTGATATTGCTTCTACACCCTTTTCATGTCCTATTTCACCTCCTATCTTCTACTGCAAGAAAAAGGTCTCAAGCTCGAATTTTACCAATGTCTTGCCGATGTGTGGCTCACTCGAGCCAATTTGAGTCCCTGATCGATCATAGAGAAATTTCATTTTCTATCGTATTTCGATTTCCATCATTACCGCAAGACATGGTCAAAAGTCAAGTTGAGGGATGTCCAGTATGGACAAATTCTCCTTCCCATGCTTCCGTCTTATGTACCATATTAAACAGATGGCTGGCCCGACAAGGTGTCAAGAAATGGGGTTCCCGGCCTCCTCCCAGTCACCTCCTCAGCAAGCCACCTTATATAGTATGATACATAAGACCGCTTCAGGGGAGCTTAAGGATAACAATCAATCCGAAATCTACACCAAGAATCCTAGACGCCAAAACCCTTACCACAAAATCTCGGATGGCGCCCCGCCTGAAGAGCTACCTCGACAATGCGCCTACAGCTACTTCGGAATTGTACCCGGCCTGAGCGCACTTTAGGGGCAAATGCCCCGATCAAGCCCAAAAGAGGTCAACCTTTGCGCTCCCAGGAGATAATTCTAGGGTCCCCGTTCGAGGGCTTCCTTGGCAATTCAGGGCTAGGGCTGCCACTAGCGCCGTCCAGGACTTGTGGTGCAGACCTCCGTACACATCCCCCACCTGATATTCTGACATAAGGTGGCTATGGGGAGGCTGAGGACCTGATTCTTGACCAATACGAAGAAGTTGTTTTGAGAAACTCGAGCCGCTTTGGGGAAGAGCTAGAAGCAAAAGTTAGAGCATCTGATGAGGCCAATCAGGAAAAACAGTTTGAAATTCCCAAATCCCACATTGCGGACGGCAGATCAGTCCAAATGGCCCTTAAACACTTGCATATCTCTTCACGTATTTTACATGGATCGACCTGCCTTGAATTTTGACCTCGTCAGATGTGTTATGGTCCTTTAAGTACGCCATTAGCATGTGGCACAGTACCCGAGAATACCCTAACGATGGCCCCCCTGGTCCCATGCATGGGCTCCAGCGAGGAACTCATGCATTAGGCTAAGTATAAATTGTCATTTAGGGGAGTAATCTCCGAGCTGGATGGGAAGATCCATGCAAGTTGAAGAAAGAGAAGGAAGCGGGAAACTTCACAGAAGTGCACCATATTCTCTAACAGGAGCTCGTTCTCAAGTCAACGGGAAGCTAGCTCTGAAGCTCCCCCCGAGTAATACATATATATCCTTGCTCCTCAGAGAAAGAAAAAAGCATCGCACTAATTTCCTTGCTAGTAAAACCTTGTGGTTTTCGTAGGGTCTCCATTTGGAGACCCGAGATTTTTGGTTCGAATCCCATGTACCTTCTTTATTTGTCTTTTTTTTACTCTTCGATTTTACTGTCACCTTCCACTTTTGGCAGCTCGCCCTATATATGAATATCAGGTTCAGAAAATTGTTGCTCACTGTTCAATACTAGAGACATATCGTGTTTATTCTCTTCTCGCTTAGCGAGACATCCATTTGCACAATCCCCTAAGCTCATAGATCGTAGCTCAATACATCTGATTAAGGGCGACTAGGAATGCTGCTCAAAATAAAATAGCAGAATGGAATGAGAGGGAACTCTCAGGAAACGTGTGACAAACAAGTATTGAACAAAGGAGACACCCTCCAGGCAACCGCAGCAATCACATCTCCCAACGGAAATTTCCATCCAGCGTCTTGACACATGTCCGCACCTCACCAATGGAGAACTTGGAGTCCAAGCCTTCTGGCTCTTGTTGATTTGGCCTTGGGAGTGTGTCTTCAATCTTGTACTCTCGCTCTGCAAGATTGCGATCTTATCGACCTATGATAAACACTTATCAGGATCCTCGCTCAGGCAGCCAGGGTTTTGTACATGCCTCTCGCAATACACCACGCCAGCTTCAACCTCTCCCGCACTCTACATACCAACAATTACCTCCTCATTCAATGTCTTTTCGAATTACCATCAACATAGAGAAGACCTTTAAAGAAGGAGCTGATGGCGAGATTCAGTTGTGTCAATCATGTTGCGGAGTGGTATGGACGCTATTAGAAATACCCTCCCCTGACAAGTCTACATTGTGCTGAACCAAGCTGCAGACGGCGAAGATAGGGACACAGCATCGTTAATCTTCTACGGATCAAGAAGCCATGCGCACACAGTCGAACTTTGCCTTCCTTCCAACGCTTCCGACTTTCCCTTTACCTACGCGCCGAGCAGTCTCCTCCAGCCTACACTACGCCCGAGCCTTACTCTACTCGATACAGCCTTCGCACTTCCTCTCCGCTTCCTCTCGTCTTCATACTTCTGCTTGCGCTCGTCAATGCTTCGCCCTTTTCACTCGCGCCAGCTCTTCAGTTGAGGAGATGATTATCCGTCAATACAAGGACGCGCTCTCCTTCGACTTTGGTTCTGAAGGTCCCAA
Source organism: Alectoria sarmentosa (assembly GCA_009733775.1). NCBI lineage: Eukaryota > Fungi > Ascomycota > Lecanoromycetes > Lecanorales > Parmeliaceae > Alectoria > Alectoria sarmentosa. The sequence continues at coordinate 26,730 of WOGZ01000190.1, forward strand.
CATGCTAGGCTGGACGCGGTCTGGGAGCGAGCATGGTATCGCAAGGTCTCTCGAATCTTCCTCACACCTTGGCGACTTGAACGAGCCCATGGACTTTCACAATCGTCCAAAGAGTGGGACTCCCTCCGCAAGGACAAGGGTCTGACAGCTGATGCCAGTCTTTACTCGGCCATGAAACGGTCGCGCATTTCGGGATTACGATCTGGGTTCACCGGTACTGTTGAAGCGTCCAAAGCCTGAGCAAGGAGATGGGGAAGATCACTCAGATGGAGAAAGAAAACCAGGAGGCGCAGCGTAAGATAGAGGGACATACTCAAACGACCGTATCATTGACAGGTTCTGTGAGCTCACCCCGAGAATTTGACGGACGTCCTCATGGTCTTTCTGTCGGTGGCTGAATCGAGAGATGGCCACTAGAAAATTTGAAAAGCAACTGAAGGCTGGCGTTTTCCTGCTGCAATTCCCGTGGGTCCAGTGTCATTCAAGTCAAGGACACGACGACCTCCTGCACATCCACAAGCAGCGATCGCCAACACCGTTGAAGCGGCTAACATAATTCATTGGGATGATATGCGACCGTCCTTGCCACACTATACGTGGATGGAAACTCCTCCCACCATGTAGCCTCAATAAAAATTTCTTCAACGCTCTGTAGCCTCCTCTCTTCGCTACTGGCGGCAATTCAAACGGAGGTTTGAAGGCACCACCACCTGAACACCGACCATGTCACGGGCATCAACGCCTTCCGCCTCTCAAACAGCACGACCACCATTACGGACACATATAACTAGACCGACATCAAGGATGACAGCAGGCAGGTGCAGACGCATGAGAGATGAGAGTTCGCTTCGGTAAATTAGAAGAAAGATAAAGCGAGAGGGGCGAAGGAAAACGGAGCACTGTCTAGAGAAAAATGCTGATGTCTATTATAGATCACGAAGACCATCCTTCTCCAACAACCTCTCCAACTTCTCACCACCTCACCAACAAACCAAACAATCGTTATCAACTCTCCTTTCATCCAACCAAAGCCTTAACATCCTAGCTCAATTTTGATCCTTCGATTGCTCAACCGCTGACGGCGCGGTGCCCTACGAACCATCTTCCACGACGGCCTCCAATCTCTCCTACGCCCACTCCGCTCTCTTCTATCCTCTATCTATAACGCCATATTCTCTCCCCTGTCCAACGCCGCGTCCTCCCTCCTCTCCAAACCCACCTCCTCTCTACACTCCAACCAAGTCAACCTGCTCGTTTCCCCATCCATCCCACTCTCAAATCCGGCGCCTCGCCATCAGTCTCCAAAAATACGCCTACTACTGGCTCGACAACCTTTTGCACTCCTTTAGGGGCCATATGTGACGGCTTGTTTCTCTGCAGCAGTGAAAATGTCTAGACCAACTCTTCGAGATAGCTCCAGCTCCAAAAGAAACAAGAGATCAGGAAGACGGATCTTACTATCTCAGCATGGATAGCTCTAGAGCAAAAGCGGTGGTGTCTGCTTCAAATGTGCAGCTACCTCGCGTACATATCCATAGAAAATACCACCGCCATCTACCGGCGATCCGCTCGACAAAGTGCCACATCTCGCGCTTTCCGTCGAAGCGGGCGATCCAACCTGAGGGTCAACGGTCCCGGAGAGAGTATTGGAACATGTTGAAGAGCTTTAGGCTGATGGAAACATTTTCGCAGAGTGAGACTAGTCCAGAAGTCTGAATACATGTTGTTCAGCCGCCGCGGAATTCTGTGGCCGTGTCAGGATTACGAGCCATATTCATTTAGTGATACGTTCCCGGATAGCGCGCTGTTGCATTCACTGCTCCCAGAGAGGCGCGCTTATGTGTCAGAGTGACATACTGCTGCAATCCCTTGGATCGGATGGCCTGGCCAGCGATGTTTGAGCCGAATGGAGTCAAACTTCAACGTAACCGTGAATAATGATTTGCGCTCAGGTAAATTTCTTGGGGTCCAGTAGAATAGGCATATTGCCTACCCCTTTCGTAGATGGTCGCAGTTGCAAACGTTGTGTTTTGAGTGACATGCGATAAGATGTGTACCATACTTGCCCGCCAAACATAGCCAAGAAAAATTATCTCACCAACCTTACAGAAACCCACCATGCTTCTTGACCGCCTCCACCACCTCCCCCAACCCCTTCACAACGACCGTCGGCTTGCCCGTCTCGCCCCTGACCAACCCATCCGTCCACCCCGCTCCTCCCCTATCAACCCACGCAGCCTGCATACCCACAGCCCTAGCCCCCACAACATCGAACGGGTTCCCAGACACCAACCACATCTCGCTCATGGCCTGCTTCGACTTCCCCTTCCCCATCTTCTCCGCCAGATGATAATACACCTTTGGATCCGGCTTGAAGCACATTACCTCCTCCACGGTAACGATCTCCCTGAAGACATCCGCATGAGGGCCTAGATCTGGAGATGATTTTACAGAGTTCGTGACCATGGAGTTGGTGCCATTTGAGAAGACGACGGCGGTTATAGCGGATTCGTCGGCAAGGGCTTTCAAGGCTGGAGAGACATCCGGGAAGGTGGAAAGGGAGTCGTAGGCTTTCATCAGGTGGCTAATCGATTCGTCATCCAGGGAGAGTCCAGAGTCCGCAAGAGCATGGCCGAGTGAGTTGCGGGTGATGTCGGAAAAGGGCTGGAATTGGCCTTCAGGGCTGTCAACAGGAGGGGAGCGGATGCAATGAAAAAAATCTCAAACGCAGACTGGCGTACTCATGCTGTTCAGACGCCACGTATACTCCAATTGATACCGTCTCCATAATCCCGCGAGACTGGCGGCTTTATCTTGCCCAAAGTGGGTGGCGAGTTCCTTGGCGATCGACTCTGTAGATAGTAAGGTACCGTAAAGGTCAAAAGCGATGACTGTCTTTTCGGCCATTGTAGTATAAGTCAAGTTAGTCCTTGGCGCAAGTGCAATGGCTTAAGTGGAGAAAGTTACCGTTGCCCATGTCACCATTTTTAAACCACCGAAGTTTAACCGACGTGTAGGGGTTCTCTCTCCAGAACTCGCCCCCAATTTGCTTCCAATCAGAAGATTTCATCATCGTCCTGCTATGGATTCTAGGTTTTATTGTAGCCAGAGAGCTACCTGGTCGTCGGTAGATGCAATGAGTCTGGTTGACAATACTTCAACACATCAATTCGACATCACGTCGAATCGAAGTAACGCTGTCTGCTCGTCACCAACATCTCAACCGGCTGAAGTCTCTACGAGGAGTTTAACCCTCGGCCATGATTTTGTTAGGTTCTCTATCGGCGTATCTAGGATTCTAAAGAAAGACTGGTCAGCCATGACCTCTTGAGGACGAGAGGCCGAGAGAATATATACGTCGGTGACCAGACCGATCAGGTCTTGACGGATACTCCCAAGACAAGGACCCACATGATTCTAGCCCATTCTCTGTGGCGTACCTGAGTGGGCTTATTTGAGTACGGTCCGAATCATTCCTGTTAATAACCCGACCGTCAATTTCCAGGATTGGGCATGCTAAGCCTTTAGAAGGAAAGACCTACGAAGCACAACAAGTCCTGGAACGAACTCATGGTACAAATGACTTCTTGGCGTCCCACGGAAAGAAATTGCCTCGAGGCAATCCCTTCGCATCAGTCCATTCGTTCTATGGTGCCACAAATTTCGACGATGTCTCCAGGGAGTTCCACATGTCGTCCTCGGCAGTCTGGATGCCATATCTGCCCTAAATCAAATACTGTATCAACGGGGATGGTCAAGCTTCCCTTCAATTCGGCTGTTGCCTAACTTTGGGAAAGGACAGAAACGCTCAGAAGCTTCTGGATACATACCGTATGAAGATGTTCCTTTCTATCAAGTGGCTATTCAGGTTTGCCTTGAAGAAAATGCTAGTGCGAAGAACGACGCTTAACGGTGCTGATACGATGACAATAGTAGTCGGGATGGAAAACCTTAATCAGGGGTCCCAAGGAATATAGGGTATGAATCGAGGTTAGAGGTCCTCATTACTGCGCACGATATAGGCCTCTCCTGAGAGCAGATCCTCTTTGGACGCATGGTCCACGGCTGAGAAGAGAGGCTTTAGCAAAGCATTCAAGGAACAAAGAAAACGATTTTCAGTAAGTACGTTCCGATTGCGATGACGTTTTCGATATCTCGGCCAATGACTCAGGCATTATGTTTGATGTTCTGTACGCTTGTGCAAGGTGGGGCGAGTATTGGCTGACCCCCAGCCAGACTTACAAGAGAGTTGGAATGGTGTCCGAAAATATACATTGTCCTTTATCATCATCCTGGCTCAGAATTCCCTAGACATCATGACCGCCATCAAGAATCTACGGTTTCTAGGTGCCAAGACTGAATCTGGATGGAGACTTTGTGCATACATTATTCGTATTCAAAAGTATATGCACAATCTCGCGGCCGAAAGAAATGAAGTCGAGCCTTTGTCAACTCATCAAGTACCCCATCATCCAATTCCCCCAAAACGGATGCAATTTCCAGTACACATCCATCAATCCTCGTCAAGCTGCGTAAACAAAAAACAACTCATCACTGACCATTACACGGAAACGCAGGCATTACGAAGCCAAGGACTCCGTCACATCCTGACCTTGCAAGACATCTCCAGAACATAAGACCCCTACTCGCTCTGCTATGGGTCCCTACGGCAATGCAGCCAGTTGCTATAGACCTGGGCAAAGGTAGGTACGAAGAAAGAGGATTAGTAGACTGTCTGCAGAGGAAAGGTTGCGTTTCGGAAGTGGGCTACAAAGTATAGTGCAAGTGACAAAGAGGGGGACCTCAAGAATGGAAACGGGAAGACGCTGTATCAAGGTAGATTCCATGGACCGAGTGATGGGCTGGAAGATTTCAAGACGTCAGGCCATTCTTTCGATCGATGGGGTCAGAGGGCGACAAGAAAGCAATGTCGATAAACATGAATTCTTAATCACGCTTTTGTGTCTGACTGCTTTCTTGGATTGAAAAGTGAGAGCCAAATGTTACTAGGACGATTCACATGCATACATTCTTTCGCCCAGGGACCAGTCAGCTGCGTATCTCAAAGCAGCGAGGTATCTTTGTTAACCTTCCTGAAACTGTTACCCAGAAAAACCTGTGGAACCTTTCCATGCAGCCTCGGACACCGATTCAGCAGCATGCAACTCCATTTTAAAGTGTATAAAGCATAGATACTCAGATGATAGAAGATCGTATTCCCCATGATGGAATTCAATGGCAGCAAAAGTTGCAAGTGCAATTCGCGAAATCGCTCAGGGATCGCCGGTCGGAAGTATGCTGCGAAAAGGAAGTAAGCAAAGATACTCAATTGCTGGCGGGAAATGGGCGAGATGGATGAAAGCACTGAGGAACGAAGGATGTAGGGAACTACGATTATTCGACCTGAAACGCCGTTGATCTTTTAGGAATGGCAAATCAGCTGGAGTAATTGGGGGATCTCGAAGCTATTTAGCCGAGACTTGAAGAGTGGCCGTACTTGCGGAGATATGGCACCTGGTAATTTTGAGAACCCTTGGAACTTTGAGGTATGACTTCCACTGTTCGACTTATTACAGGGGTATTTCTCCATCTAATATGTCAGATAGCTCGACCCGTATGCAAGGAATTTTCGGATGCTGAATCAGTATCTGCTTTTCACCAATTTGATGGCCTATTTGTATGGATCGTTGTCACTGGCACTTCCTTCCTAACTTCCGCTGCTTCCGTACCATAGCATGTATCATTTCTCTCCAATGCTCACTTGCTGTTGCAGTATGTAGGACGAAGGGTCGCCAACTCTTCATCCAACGTTCTGTACGTTCCCTCTCGGTCACGCGTATTCTTTTGTTGGCTTCCTCTTGCCACGGACTCTGAATACCAGAGTCCGCTACTCTCACGTCTCGGTCGACGTTGTGGTGTAGCGTCGCGGACTTTTCTACTAAAAAGTTGGAGGACAGGCTGAATTGTTGGTAGGCATGCGCAGATAATACCGACACTGATCTCGACACTGGACCAGATGATTGAAGGGGTGGCGTCATCTGGTCATATGTCAGCTGGCGGAAAGCGTGGAATGGAGATCTAGACGGCAAAATTTCTAATGGCGGTGTTAGGTACGTACATGAGAAGTCGGAAAGACTGACGTTGGCGACAGTGTACGCCCGAGCGATACTTGCGCCGCAGATACTGCATGAGCGATGAATGTTAGTACATGCATAACGCAGCGACAACAGGTACACATGATACGTACAAGCCTCCAAGTAGGAATATAGCACTCAAGCCGATCTTACGTCTTCCCGAGAGCTGCAGTGTCCAGACGATGGAGAGTGGTAGTACAAGAATCCAAAAATCGAGAGCCACGTTGAACACAGAGGTCGAGACGTAGTAGGTATTGCTGTCGTTGCAGTAATGCCGAACGTCAGGGGCACCAACCACGAGCGGGTTCCACGAATCATCGATTGGATGACATCGAAAGATTCCTGGGATGACCGAAGCGATGAGCCAAATGACAACGAGAGCTTGCGTGATATGTAAAAGCTTCCTAAAGCCTAGGCGGGCCCCTGGGGTGCCGAAGAGGCGGAGGTAGAAGAGGAGGATGGAGGTTTTGGTTATGCTGATGATGATTAGGTACGGGAAGTTGCCAGCATAGATTATCTGCAAAGAATGTAAGCATCATACGGCTGAGGGTTCATGGGGCTGAATGCGCCTTTAGCAGATTCTCCAACTGGATCAATGAGACGGCATTCGAATGCTTTCCCATTCCATTGTGCACCACTAGCCAGGATTAGGAGGAATACCGGAAATTGTGGGCGAGGAAGGCAGTGAATACTCAGCATGACGCCGGCGTAAAACGGATAAGAGCCCAGCTGGTGATCTCATAAGCAAGAGTAATGCTGATATGTGATTTCAATAGCCTGCCTACCAGACTGAGTGTTATCAATGCATCGTCCCACCAAAATCTCGCTGCAGAAAGCCACCGTGAGATGAGACGTAGGATCACCAGAATCGAAGACAGTAACATCAAAGCCACACTATAGCCAACCAGCAATGCCGAACGACCGTTGTGCTGCATACTGTCGAGTTGAGCTGTGTGTTCACACTGGACAATCGTGCCGCATACTTTGAGTTGATTTATGTGTTGACATTAGTTACAAAACCCCAGGCACCAAAACTTTCGCATTGGCCAATCGGCCGGTTCACTGGCCAATGGTATGGCCCATTGACTTGGTCCGTGGCCATAAAATCAGTCAAGTGTTGAATGATATACCGCAAATGATTTACAAAGAAACGAGACGAGACGATATTAAAAGACTTGCCACATCAAGAAACGTATCATTTTATACCAAAATCTTGAGCACTTGATTTGTCCAATCAAACTTGTGATTCATGTCTAGCCCTGATAATAGATTTCCCAAGAAGACTGTCCTTTCAAAGTCATTGCTCGGCTTCAATCACCTGCCCAAAGACTCTGTCGCAAGCAGCACTTCACCAACCTGACTGACGATAATAGGTCGCGAATGCGTAAATCCCAATCCAACATCCACCAATCTTGCCTGGTTTGTGTTACAAGGTCCTGATAAACAATTTACGCCACGACTACGGTGGTATCAAAGAAAATCCACAGGAAACATTGGAGAATCTGATAGTGAATATTAAAGACGGCCCGCCAGGGGGTCAAAAAAGTGAGATGAGCGTTAGTCTCGAGAAGTTGTTCATGATTTGATCTTTTGAATCAACTGAGAATCTTCTATATATGCTTATCCTGGATGAGATTGCTGAATCGCAGGAATGATCACTGGCGTCTAGCAAATGAATGAAGATCTATACGCTTTGAGACCTCGTGCAAGAATATTAATGAGCCGTACGGACCTCTTCCTCATGATCCTCAAATAATGCTTGACGACCTTCACTATTGTCTTGCTCTTACGCTATTGACAATGTCAGCCTTCCACCTCAAGTTCCATTCCATCTATTGATCAAATCTGACAATCGCATATTTTGAGACAGAGAAAATGAAAGTGACGATCCTACTTACCCATTGACCAAAACCGCAACAATAGCACCGAGCATCCATCCCTACCTATTCATCGCAAACTTTCGCTCCCTTCAATTGCACCGTTCCTATTGTCAGCTCCCAGCCACCAGCAGGAGCCAGATATAAAAATAAGCCGAAACCTTAGTTACTCTGACCTTCCTTCCTTTCTTCCAAAACAACAACCGCTGCTCAACCATACAACTCTACACCACAAAACCTTACATTGCTTCGACTCCCATCTATCTATTCTCACATTCGCTGGACGAATCCTCACTGACACCACAACATCCTACACACTCATCGCCCACCACCCCAAACATCCACACCCACTCCATCCACACCCACTCCATCCACCAAAATGGCCCGCGCCCAACTGATCGTCCGCAAGACGGGCCCAAGCATCCTCTCCGCCCCGATCCCCGGCGCCGGCGTGATGCGAAAGTCCAAACGTAAAGTCTCTCCATCACCCCCCCCCCCCCCCCCCCCCCCCCCTCCCTCCCCCCCCCCCCCCCCCCCCCCTTCCCCTCTCTCTCTCTCTCTCTCTCCCCCTCTCCCATTTCCCTCAGCAGCACTAACAAGGAAACCCAGACACCATGAGCAACGGCACGACCATCTTCCGCCTGCTCAAAGTGCCCAAGTACGCCAAGCGGGCCGTGGCGAGCATGAGCGCGGCGAAGAACGCGGCGCTGACGGAGGAGATCGGCCGGTTGAAGGAAGGGTGGATGGAGCAGGAGAGGGAGATTGAGGGGTTGCGGAAGGAGTTGGCGAGGGCGGAGGGGGAGTTGAGGGCGTTCAAGGAGGAGGAGGAGAAGGAGAAGGAGGAGGAGAAGGGATATAAGACGGTGCAGGGGCAGAGTCAGCGGCTGACTCGAGAGGAGGAAGAGGAGATGGAGGCCCTGTGGGCGTGTTTTGGGAAATGAGGCCGGAGCGTGGCCATCAGGGTTTTCTCCTTGAATACTGTACATCGAGAGTCGATGAAGCGCTTCTCTCATATCAGTTCAAAGCAGTCCACAACCCCACCACCGATCCCAACGAGCGGCATCGCCATGCGCATCAGATTCTAAAATTGCCACCTCGTCGCCAACTCCCGGAACCTCCTCCTCCTCCTCCTCCCGCAACCCCGTCGCCTTCGTATTCCTAGGCATCAGCACATGACTCCCCCCACCACCACCACCCCCATCCGCTCCTCCCTCCGCAATCAGCGCCGCATTGATGCCATCCATCGTGAGTTTCGTGAACGGCACGATGCCTACAGTAGTCAGTGCGGAAAAAGCGTAGATGGTCCAATCCTGGGAGTTCGAGTTGTAGGAATCATAGGTCACGAAGCCGAGGCTCAGGCAGGATGTCAGGGCGGGGGGGGGGTTGCGTAGGCGATGCCGGCGTCGTAGACGGTGCGCCATTGGCGGAGGAGCAGATCGCGTGGGGAAAGCAGGATGGCGGTGATGGCTTGGACGGTGATGGCTAAGCCGGCTCCTGGGAGGATGTCAGCGGCTGAGAGATGGAGAAGTGATTTGGACAATGGGTGTGATATTGAGGGAAGAAAGATTAGAGATCGTACCGAGTAGAGCGGCCGATGCGCCCCCAAGCCCAGTGTTTGGGCTGTGTGGACTACGACGGCTATCTCCATTAATGCTGGTGTGGCACAAGTACAAGGGAAAGAATGCTTGAGAGCTAAAGAGTTGCTTGCTGCTCTTCGCAATGTGAGTTGATTACATCGCAATGGCGAGCGGACGCTTTATATACCTGGCCTCTAAACCTCCAGGTTCTCGGACTGCAAAAATCGCGCCGAGTCCGTCAAGACCGACCGCTTGCGCTTGCAGCAGAAGTCCGAGAAAGCCAAAACCGAAGTAGAGAAAAAAGGAAATCTGCAGCCTGTATCCCCGAGTACGATCACTGTAAACAGTATCTGGTCCTTAGACGGCTCGTTTGCTTCACGAGTCGTTTACAGCTTGAAACGCCTAACTTTTCGGCCTCGACTATTGGACCGACCCGGAAAGAATGAGGCGACGGAGCTGGAGTTCTGTTGCGTAGAACCACCTTTGGCAGAAAGTTTTTTGGATATAAATGCAACGTTCCGAGTCTATGAAACGTTGCTGTGATGGATAGGAAGGACGAAAGAAAATTGTAGGCAGCTTGACCTGGCCGGAGTTCTCCGGGGATGAGACAGCCCTAGCCCTAGCCGCTAGACTCCTTTTACACTAAGCTGGTCTCGGAGAAATTGTTCGTCGATCCTTGACGATTTTCTGAGATTCGACTCTCCAGCAGTTGCTACAGCATGAGAAGGCAGGCCTTGAAGGTATTTGGAGCTGCTGCACGTGCATACATCTTTCTGAGTGCTAATGTGTCTTCAGATTTCGGCCTCCAAAGATGTCTGCATCTTCTGTCTTACACGCATACAATTTGCATCAGTCCATGCTCTCAGAAGACCTCAGCGCCGATTGCTTGGCTCCACTCGTGCCTGTCAAAGGCCACCGGCTAATGCGGTAGCACAGAAAGAGGAGGATGGAGTCCAAGATGCAAACTCAGCCTGGAAGAGTCCGCCACCACGACCTTTCGGTGGCGGTTGGGCCAGGACCAGGACAGCAGCCGCAAGCGACTTGACGCCGGAAGAAAAGGCATTGAGAAATGCACTGCAAAATGAATCTACAGGAGAACCACCCAATCGTACGCCTACGTCTCCACAGAGAGGGGAGAAGGAAAATACGCATGGACTACGTATCCATAGACATGTGTCTCGCGCGTATACGCCACCATCACCGATCGGACCCATGCAGCGGCCACCAATTCAACTTCCGCAACAGCCATCACATGGTGCTCATGTGTCTCAGGAAGAGGCCCGAGCAGAATTGAGCAAAGCAACGCCAGTTCCCTCACGTCTAACTCAGCAGAGAGGCCAGATCTCCAACTTTACTCCTACTGTAGTACCACAGGTGGCTCCTATAGAAGAAAATGTGGAGACGAATGGTGGTTCACGGACGTTAGAAAGTATACCAGCCACACCACCATCACCCGAATCACACAGGCCACAAAGGCCAAGATTTGGTCGTTGGGCCAAAAGCGAAACTCCAACGGAATTGACCTCAGAAGAACAGGCCTTGCGACAGGCCCTACGGAAAGAAGCTGCTCCTAAACCTCATCTCCCCGTCCATCAGCTCAGTCATTCGCCGTATACATCTTCTGTGCCAGGATACACGTCAAGGTCGGATCTGCAAGCAAGAAAAGATGCCCTTTCAGAGGACGCTGCGCATACTTCTCCCACTCAGACGACCAGTACCAAACCACGAGGCACACAGGATAACACAAATAATGCAGAGATAGCTGAATCTCGTGAAGCCCGCGATGCCCAGCTCGATCACCATATCTCCCAGTCCAGAGCGAAGCCAAAATTTCAGCAAGGAGACTGGTACTGTCCTTCCTGTGCACAACACAACTTCTGGAAGCACCGAGAGTGTCTTAATTGCCAGACTGTGAAGCCTATTATGCCACATTGGCAATGTGAAGATTGTGGGAAATCGAATTCTCCAAACTACTACATCTGCTCCCGTTGCCAGGCCCCAATTGCTCAAACCGAACACGCCAAGCATTGGAAACATTTAAGGCGAGCAGGACCTAATGCGTCTCCCAAGAATTTGCAGCCACGGCAATCATCCACTCAAGGGCGCTCAGAAGACACCCATGCAATCGCCAGGGCAGAAGCAATCGAACAAGAAAGACTGGAACGCATAGAGAGGACGAAAGGCGGCGAATTCGTTGGTCTTCGGGGCCAATTCGAAAACGCTACATCCAAAGCCATGGAAGACTCCTATTGGTCTCTTGAGACTGATGGATCTCAATTGCCGGACGTAGAACCAATTACATCCAATATGCCCGACACTTCGACTACTGGGAGTGATCCAGTATTCCGGCGAACTCAATCAACCAGAAACCCGCTTGTGAATGAAGTACAGAACGTCAGGGGCAAGAGGTCTGGTCATGAGGTTGCGGACAGGCCCTTGGAAGACGAACCTAGAACAAACAAGCTCACAGGGGGTTGGAAGCGATGGAAACCTCCCTCGCCCGAAGGGCAGCCCCCACTTCAAGAGTCTTCTCAGCATGGTCGCATTGGTCAAGCTGGCGCATCGGCTCAACCATCGTCCAATGAGCTCGAGCGCGAGCAGAAGGTGAGAAGAGTCGAAGCTTCCACAAGAGAGAGAGAGAGCCATTCTGGACGCGAGCCACAGGAACAAAATACTGCAAAGCATGTAGTCTACAATGCCGCATCTCAGCCTTATGATAGAGCTAATGACCGTGTTCGACTGCGAAAGAGTAAGAAGGTGTTTTCCGCGTACGACGATATGGATGAAGAGGATGAAGACCGTGCAATCAGACGAATGGAACGCAAAGAGCAACGAAAGAAAGCAAGAGCGGCACAGAAGGCGGCGGCCCCAGCGACGCCAATTTATCTGCCCGAATTTATCAGCGTTTCTAATCTTGCTGGCATCTTAAGGGTCAGGGTCGAAGACTTCATTCACAAGATGAGAGATCTTGGCTTTGAAGAAACAAATAATGACCACGTTCTTGATGCAGAGACTGCTGGACTTGTAGCGGCCGAGTTCAATTTCGAGCCGATAATTGAGCAAGCCGAGAATCAAGATTTGCTTCCTAGAGCGCCAGCGGAAGACAAGTCAGTGTTGCCTCCTCGACCTCCTGTGGTCACCATCATGGGACATGTGGACCATGGGAAGACAACACTTCTGGACTATCTGCGAAAGTCATCAGTAGCAGCATCCGAGCATGGTGGGATCACTCAGCACATCGGTGCTTTTTCCGTGCCCATGCCTGGCGGAAGACTTGTCACGTTCTTGGATACACCAGGCCATGAAGCATTCCTCAGCATGCGTCAGCGAGGAGCCAACGTCACAGACATCGTCATCCTGGTTGTAGCGGCAGACGACAGCGTGAAGCCTCAAACTATCGAAGCCATCAGACACGCCCAGGCAGCCAAAGTCCCAATGATCGTGGCAGTCAACAAAATCGACAAAGGAGACTCCAACGTTGAGCGAGTGAAGCAAGATCTGGCTAGATACGGTGTTGAGATCGAAGATAACGGAGGAGATACCCAAGTGGTCTGCGTTAGTGGCAAGACAGGTCAAGGCATGGAAGAGCTAGAAGATGCGACTGTTGCTCTGGCAGACATTCTCGACATGCGCTCTGAGACTGATGGTCAAGCTGAAGGCTGGGTACTTGAAGCTACTACTAAGAAAGCTGGTCGTGTTGCTACTGTACTTGTCAGACGTGGTACCCTCAGACCAGGCGATAATATTGTCGCCGGTACCTCCTGGGCCAAAGTCCGAAGTCTCCGAAACGAAGCAGGCATTAGGCTGGAGTCTGCTGGGCCTGGCACACCTGTTGAAATTGATGGCTGGCGCGAGCAACCTGCCGCGGGCGATGAAGTACTCCAAGCGCCTGACGAGCAGAGAGCTAAAGCTGTGATCGAATACCGTCTTGAAGCCTACCAACGGACCCAAATGGCTACCGACATGGCCGCAGTGAATGAAGCTCGACGTCTGGAGCAAGAAAAGCGGGAGGAACTAGAGAGATCTACAAAAATTACTGACGCAAATCCCGACGCAGTTGCCACTAGCACAGAAAGGCAAAACGCTCCTTCGACGCCATCATTCCAGGAAGTCTTCTTCGTTGTCAAAGCCGACGTCTCTGGATCCGTCGAAGCTGTCACCGATGCCGTCTCAGCTCTCGGCAACAGCGAAGTACGTCCTCACATTCTCCGCACTGGCGTCGGGCCTGTCACCGAGTTCGATATCGATCACGCTGCTGTTGCTAAAGGCCACATTATATCCTTCAACACTACGGTCGATGGGAACATACAGCGCATGGCGGAAGCTAAAGAAGTCAAGATCCTGGACCAGAGCATCATCTACAGGCTCGTCGATGATGTGAAATTCAAGCTTAGCGAAAAGCTATCGGATCTCGTGACTCAGAAGGTGCTGGGCGAGGCAGAGATTGCGCAGGTGTTTGAGATCAACACGAAGGGGAGAATTAAGGTGCCTATCGCTGGGTGTAGGGTTAGGAATGGTGTGATTGGGAGGAACGATAAGATTAGGGTGCTGAGGGGTAAAGAGGTCATCTACAATGGTGTGCTATTCCAGAACCCCTGTGTCATGGTATCCGTGCTGATTTCTTAATGCCAGGGACACTGTCATCTCTCAAAAATGTCAAGAAAGACGTCACGGAGATGCGCAAGGGCAATGAATGCGGTATGGGCTTCGAGAACTGGACGGAGTTCAGGCAGGGTGATCAGGTGCAGAGCTATGAGGAGACATCGGAGAAAAGGTCCTTGTGATGGATTCGGAGGTTTGCATTGCATAGAGGCCGTGTCATCTACGATTCGCATCGATGATTGTACATGTGGGTCATTTGGGCTGAAATATAATGCATGCATTGTTGTATGTATGTGGTCACTCGTCTCATCGTGTCTTGTGTGCACAAGAAAAGAACTCTTCATTCTCTCGCATTTCGCTTCACTTCGCTGCGCTCCTGCGTACACGATGAAGAAGCTGAAGCTGCCTGCTCCTCTGTAAAATAAATTCCCTGACTCCTGCTTGCTTGCTTGCTTGCTTGCTTGCTTGCTTACTGAACTCGATATCCATCCGTCTATGTAAATAAAGTACAGCACGCCTCGACGATACTGTATCCTGTATTCTTTGTCTTTTTGTTTGGTGTGCGTGTTTTTGTGTGGTTTTTTGTGTTCTTGTCTTTTTTTGTATTCGTATGCCCTGAGATCGACTAGCTCCTGTATGAAGAAAATGGAGAAAGTGGTGGGGTGAAGTGGGGTTGGTGTTGGTGTTGGTGTTGGGGCTGGGGCTGGATATTCAAAATGGGTTGGTGATGGTGATGGTAATCCAAGTGCCTACGCCGCGCAGCTTTTGTGGGGAAAAACAACTGGGGCAACGGGATGGATTTGGTCCAGGGCCTGCACTGACGAGCTTTGTGCTTGAAAAGAAGCTCTGTTCTAGAGTGGCGGGATGGACTGCGGTTTTGCGTTGGGGTTGGTGTTGGTGATGGTGATCCAGGCGCTGTACCGAGCGACTTTGTGTGTGTGTGTGTGAAAAATGTGCTGGGGTGATGAGATGGTCGTGATTGGGGTTCGTAATCCAAGGGTGTCGCCGAGTAGCATTGTTGAAGAACGTACGAGAGCGGCGTGACGGATGATTCTTAGGAGTCAATTGATCCATTGCCTCCACCGACCAGCCTTGGTGAAAAAGGCTAGAGCGGCGGGATGGATGTGATCCAGGACCCACGGTGTCAGCGGTGGGGAGCTGACGGTGAGGGATGGATGTGATTCCGGGGCCGTCTTGAGGGTTAAGTAAGGGCTATGTTAAATGCTGGAGCGGCGCGGCGGATGATTTGGGGATTATTGATCCAGTGCCTCCACCGACCAGCCTTGGTGAAAAAGGCTAGAGCGGCGGGATGGATCTGATCCAGGACCCACGATGTCAGCGATGGGGAGCTGACGGTGAGGGATGGATGTGGTTTCGGGGCCGCCTTGAGGTGTAAGGAAATAGTAGGAAGGGTCGAGCTCGAGACCATATTGGAAATAAAACATGCGGGTTGGCCGTGTCGAATCGAAATGGGTGGAGTGGAGGTGAAGTGAAGAACCGTATCCTGGGCATCGAAGAAGAGGAACCGAAGAGAAATGAATAATCGATCACGCGCGTCCGTCTATCATGACATGAAAATACACTGCACTGCGGGTTCTCTGGTCAGTAAATAATTCAAGTGCGGGAAAGCGGGTGCGGATTAGGGATTGGAAAGTTGGGGAAAGTAGGTAGCTTACCTTGATCATCGTCCCCTCACCCTCCGCCTCACATCACACAGTTTAGTTCTCGCCGAATCCCTTTGGGATTCCGTCCCACTCCTGGAGACCCTTTTGCTTGCTCTTTTTAGGAGCCACCTTCTTGCGTCCTCCGTTTGCACTCGCAGCGCCACCAGTCTTTGTTTTCTTGGTCGCTAAGGAGAAATCTTCGTCTTCTTCGTCGTCGGAAGATTGCTCCAATCTTCGCTTGATTCCTCGTTCTTGACTTGGGCCCATTTCGGCTTGCATTTGCGCGATCTTCTTGTTCACTTCGCTGGGCACAGTGGCTGCTTGAGTTTGCTTGTCATTGCCGTTGTAGGGTGGATGCACTGGTGTGGTGGCTGTTGTGCTTGGTGTGGTCGCTGCTTTCTTGGTCGCTGCTTTCTTGGTCGCTGCTTTTTTAGTCGCTTTGGGCTTTGTAGGTTCACGTGTCTTGGCCGCTGCTGTCAGGAGCTGCGCTGGTGTCTGTTCCTTCTTCTTGGGCGTTGCTTTATTCTTCGTGACTCCCTTAGGCTTTGATGCGCCCTTGACGGTGCAGGATGATTTGGCTTCACCCTTGCCTTTTCCCTTCGGTGGTGATTCCTCGTACGAGCCATCATTTCCTTCTTCGCGAGCTAGGCCCTTCACGTCATCCAATACAGCGCGAGGATCTTCACATAGCTCCTGCAATCTGGGGAGAGGATCCTTGACAGGCTTGGGACCTCTTGGGAGACCAGCGCCGCAGCGCTTGGCGAGCTCCTTGGCCTCGTGTCCTCCTGGAACATCGGCGCTAGCGTCTGATGACCATTCGGCTTCGTCGTCCTCTGCATTCTCAGGGCAGGAAAGAGCAGTGTGTCCACGCTCTGACGAGAATCGTTAGCTTAATAAAAGGGTACGGAAATGTACGGGTCTAACCGTTGCATCGCTTGCACGTCGGTATAAGAGGACGCACAAACGGTGTTGCTTGGTCGCGCTCGTAATCGAACTCCCATTCAGAGGAACCAGAGCTGTGATCCGAGTCGGGGGTAGATGATCGAGATTCGTGGTCGGTGGTGAGGGCAGGTGGTTGGGAAACGCTCGTCGGGGAGATGCTTCCGGCTGCAGGAGCATCATCGTGAACCTCTTTGTCGGTCTCGGTCTTAACAGCGTCTTCGGCGCCTTCTTCAACTTCGCTGTCGGTAGGCGGTTCAAATTCGAGCAAAGTTTGGTCGGGGACGTAGCGCTCGGTGCATGACTTGGGCAATGTGTGACGCTTAGAGGCAGCCTTCCACAAGGCTTCGAAGTTTGGCGACGCGAGCACCTGGGTACAAAAATATTAACAGAAGAACGCGTACGGTAGGGGCACAGGTAGGTTGGAGAGACTTACTGCATGAATCCAGCTCAACTTGTACTCGAAAGGAAGTTCGGCTTTGTCGATCTGATTAAGCAGTTGGAGCTCGACCTTGGCACGTGAGATCTCCTCGACCTTGCCTTTCTTCACGTACAACTGGACATGGCTCTTAGCGAAGTTGGCGTAGAGATCGATAATGCCCTGGTAGCGCGCCTTAGTAGCTGTGCAGTCTCCTACGATGGTATTGACCTGAGAGGTGGAGGTACTCACGGGCATCTTGATGGTAGTGATGTGAGTATTTTTTTCTCAAGTCTGTGGGCTGCGTGTTGGGCAGCTATGGTAGCTGTGTAGATGAATGCTGTGTAGCTATGGTATCAAATGCAGAGAATGGATGGTGTAGCAAAGTAGCAAGAGGGTGGTGATGGAAGAAGATGTGGTGAAAGTCGCTGTGGGTTTCTAAATGTCGGTAGTTTACTAATGATTTGCAAATTGGATGGCTGGGCCGGCACCAAAATCCGGCCTTGAATGGAAATTTGTGTTGATCGAGGTCGGGCGGAAGACCTCGCTCAAATACTCAATAGAATCAAAACATCGCTCATCCTCGATTGTCCGGCTTATTGTCTACGAAGAATCACTATTGTCTGTAGTGAAACATCCCTTATTTGAAGCGTATTAGATGCACAACGAACCTGTTTGAGTTGCAAGGTTCTATCTGAAGTGCTGTCTGCTAGTAACAAATACTGAGGCGGGATCAGTGCATAATCATCGCAATTGTAGGCCTTTCGCCACCCCAAGCAGCGCAAGCCTGCAGACTATCAGTAGCCCAAGCGTAAATGAAGTGGAGAAGCCGTTGTGCTTGAGATGGCACACGATGGAGTGTGGTAGCTTGTGCTAGATGTGTCACAGGCAAGGCTCTAGAAATTTCGATTAGGACGCAAAGGCTGATTTTGATCCAGAGGTAGATGGCAGGGTCTCTCTGATCCTTATCGAAACATTCCTTACCTGAGACCTAAAGTTGCTCTCCGAGTATTCAGTGAACTTTGGTCAACCGGTCTCGACGGTGAAAGAGCTGAGGACCACGGACAAGTCAAATGGGAAGAATAGCAATGATCATTCAATATTCTTCACCAATTAAGCAGATAGAAGCCAATGTGATTGTGAGTCTTGGTTCAAGGTGAAGGTAAGACGTACGCATGTGAGGCTGCCAGCAAATCACAGTCTGATTTACAAAAGGCCGAGTCACAGCGAAATACTGCACTCAGTCGCGCTTATACGCACTTAGCACAGTACAATATCACAGATAATTTAGAGAAGTCAGTCTAGTCAGCAAGGCGTGGGATAATATTTTGGGGTTGGCGGCCAGTTGGCTGCGTTGATGCGCCCAAATCCTCAAAGATCCTCGTGCAGTGTCATTTTTGAGTCAAGTCCTACCACACCTAAGCAAGGTATCGAGTATAGAAAACTTAAGAACTATGAAAATGAGTCCTTTAAGAATCAGAGAGGCGTAGTAGACCTTCAAAGAGCGAGGGAAAAGAAGTAGTAAACAAGCCTCCCCTACGAAAAAATAAAAGAAAAAACCCCCTTGACAATCCAGATTCGAACTCGACACCCCCAGCTGCTTAGCGAAGCTGTCTCCTGTAATTCAAAATAGCAAAACGATTCTCACAACCCAGTCACCCCCGAATCAATGGGGCCCACTGGGAATGTGAGACAGGAAAATAGGCTTGTAAACTTTTCAGTTGAGCAGCCATTTTTCGCTTAAGCTACTTTGTTGTGGTGATTTGGTTAACAACTCAGCCATCAGAGCTTATGAAAAAGAGGGTCTTAAAACAACATATAATTCCACAGCCCAATTTCGGCCATGTCCTCACAACCCATCCACACCAACGACCTTGACTCTCGAGTAGAAGCAATCATTCGTCGCAGTCAGCCGAGATGAAATTTCTTGGCAGTATGCTCTTTCCAACTGCATATCATCGGAGAGTGCTATGGGAAGAGTGGCATTTATTCAATCACGCGAGCGAAAGGTTCACAGCGAATACAAACTCAACTCACAACTTTCCTACCCTGCGATCTCAATTACTCCATGTATCCGTCGATACCAATCCACATCCTGTTGCTGGGGCTTCACACTGTCACTACCGAGTCGCGGAATGAGGTAGCTACGACCAATCTCTCGGATTGCTAATCCTTTTCTGCCGACTTTACCAAGACGGCTCTGACTGTCACATCGCGGCATGGTTCGAGGTCACTATTGAACATCTTGCAACTGGTAACTATCCCGCAGCCAGTACTGCTAGGTTGATCAGGTTACGTGCAGGAAGCATCTTTGCCTTGAGCGCTTGACGACTTCTTCCATGCAGCTCATTCATCTCACAATCTTCAGCTCCACAGAATGTCCACTTAGTTGACGAGCCTGCCAACCGTCTTTGCAAATTGCCAAATCTCCGTCCTCCTCAATAATAGCTCGATACTCCAATAATCTCTAGCCAGAACCTGCGGACTCGCAATCCCGTGCACGAGTTCATGACAACCTCGGCAAAGCCAAGCTACGTTAGCCAGTCCCTCTTTGCCGTGGAATGCTTGCTTGGGCGCCTTTTTATAAACGGATCGCGGAACAAGATGATGAGCACTCGGAGCAAATTGTGAGCGCTCGCAGAGCTCACAGCCTCTAGGAAGTTTCACGTCCCGTATGCAATCACTGACGACGGAAAGGAAGAGAACTTTCACATCAATCTGTTCGCAAATGAAGGAATAGTATCTTAGGCAAGGGCCTAGACTGGTGGGAATACTCCTACCTCTGCGAGTCGATAGCTGATTATATACGCGCTGCGGATCCTTGCACTTTCATGCGAGAGAATCGTCGGCTCTGATTGCGTTGTACGACAGCTCTTGAAGATCTTGGGGGAAAGATGCAAATGCTTGGTTTGCGATATACTTCATCAAATTTAGCTACTCACTTCCGGAGATAGCACATTTTGGACAACCTACATCAATTACACCTGCCAGCTTCCGGCTCCCACCATCATACTTGTTCAACTGCGAAGGTCCCTGACTTTGAAGCTTTGCTAGAGACCGTGGTTTGAATATAGCCTGCATTGGCACAGCAAGATTCACACCGTGCTTCCATTTATACTTGGACCATACGGGCTTGGATATCTCGAAGAGCTGGAGAATAGGCCTTGAGACATGAGTTCGGAAGACGTCGTAATTGCTCTGCTCTGGGCGGCGACGAGATTTCGACTCAAGGGGTAGACTTTTTTTGGCCAACTTGAGGACCTCTTCCTCCTCCATTGATACAGGCCAAAATCGGGGCGGTGCGTCTCATTTGGGATATGAAGAGCAAGACTTTTGCTCTGCAAGTTTGGCCATGATTGGCATCACGGGAGACTCCAAGCAAGGGGAGGTTAACGGAGAAGGCGCTTACTAAACGCCGAAGCGCCCGCAAAATAGTGTGGTCCTTCTCCGTTACTAACAACGCCATTGAGAGTGTCATTCATGACAAGTCTCGGTCATCTAAGCATCATGATTCGATAAATGGCTGGCCGTGTACTCGACTGTCTGACGACCTCTTTTCCTTAGACCTTGCGTCTCCGAGTAATCTAACAGACCCCAGCGGGTCAACTCTAGGACTACGCGCTCAATGTCTGCCCCATAGCCCTCCCGTCCATGCTCCACAAGCTCATCACAGCCGTGTCCACAACGCTAGAGACTGTGCAGCATATCAAAACGGTGCTCATCGCCCTACATATGCCCTTCGAGTAAAGCGCCAGCAAAGCCATTCCAATAGCAAAGTGGCGGCCGCCAAATATCGTAGCGAAGGGTACAAGAGAGGATCTGGAGGTGTTACTAGAAGAATGATGGTCTAGGCCAAAGAGGCCGATCAAAGGAAGAGGAGACACGAGAATTTGGACGAATAGGTGGGTGGCGTGGAGGGCGAAGAGCAGGGCGAGGGGGAGGACTAAGAATTAGGCACCTCGATGTAGACGATCGATGTAAGAGTGCTATAGAACCAAAATGCTTTTTCGATACTTCGAACCCTGCTGTACACGTTGTCTCGTAAAGAGCTGTGGGTGAATGATAAGGCGGACTTCGAGATCCCTGCGAAGTTCGAGACTTGTAAATTCCGCGTAGGCATACGTGGGCATCATGGATTCTCACATCCACGCCCTCGAAACTGCTGTCTCCGTTGTTACTATTTGACCGGCTGGAAACGAGGACCCGGCTCTTGAATTCCGAATAGCACAAAGTTTCAGCGTCAACGTCGCAGCCATCGTGACTGTTGGCTCCTGTCAAACCTTGGCCCCCAAGTCATCCCACCCACTTCGTACTCCGAAACACCGCTTTCGTTGCTATATATACTACGTGGTTCCAAAGACTTCTGGGGCAATCAATTCTTCCTTTGAATATTTTGACAGCTCGTTCTTATGCCGGCGTGAAGAATTCACTCGTCTTGCCCTAGGATTCGGCTCAACCCTGGCTTTTCAGAGAGATTACTGTTTCCGCCACTCTGTTCCCCTCGATGGCATCGGCCCCTCAGAGTCCTGTCTACAGAAGGCTGAGATGCGGGATCTAACGATAATAGGAAGGCGTTCTGCACCATGCAGTCGACGAGGCTCCCACAGAGATTATATAACGCTTCCTCATTCAACCTATCATAATCAGTGATCCATGATCATGGATCCACTTAGCGCCTTTGGTCTCGCGTGCGGCGTCATTCAGGTCCTCGACTTCAGTAGAAAGGTCCTGGTGAAATGCCGCGAACTTTACAAACATGGAGCCTCGTCCGAGAACGAAGAGATCGAGTCAATGGCCAAGTGCCTCACGGGTCTCTCTACCGACTTAGATTTAGCCAATTCCGTGCGAAACTCTGGACGAACGACACAGCTATACCACGACGATCAGGAGCTTCTAAAATTAGCCCAACAATGTTCTAGGACTGCCACCGAACTTGTAGCTAAACTTCAGAAGCTCAGTATCCAGGATCGTTTCAGGAAGCGGGACGCTGTCCGCAAAGCCGTCAATGGAGTCTGGAAAAAGAGTACTATTGAAGGCATTGAGAGAAGGCTGGAACAGTATCGTAGAACGCTGGATACCCGAATATTGATTAGTTTGAGGTTCGTGCAATTGCGGTTTGCCACGAGGCCTGCAATACTGACGGGTAATACGCCGTCACAGGCAACATGTCCATCTCATTTCCAACGAACAGAGCAACGGCTTTGGCGATCTCGATCGCAAACTACAAAACCTCATTATAGGCGTCGATAGGAATCATAACACGTTTGATGAATTGAAAGGCCTGATTCAAGCTGAGAACGCATTAAGCCAGCAACATGTTACCCAGGAGTTCGTCAAAGTACGTAGGCCTCGGGACAATTCTCTCTTGATTGTTCGATACTTCGAGTTGTTAAATATGCTTCGGGGACACAATGCAACGTCAAATCTGACTCACATGATTCAAGCGTGCGACCGAATTACGAAATGCTGATCCTAAAACTTCTTCAGTACCACCAACGAATTGCTGCCGAGGACTTTCATAAAAAATTCCTCGAGAGCCTGTATTTTCCTGATATTCATGCTCGCCAAGAAGGAATTGTAGAAGCCCACAAACAGACATTTGAATGGATATTTGACAAGCCTCGCAGTGAAGTTCGGCCTTGGTATCATTTTATCGAATGGCTTCAAACCGGACGTGGTACTTACTGGATTTCTGGCAAAGCCGGTTCCGGCAAGTCAACATTGATGAACTTCATATGTCAAGATCCTCGAACGGAGGCAGCGCTAAGGGTCTGGTCTGGGACGAGTGAGATTTTCATGCCAAATTTCTTTTTCTGGAGTCCCGGTACCCAGTTGCAGAAGAGTTTGGCAGGGTTACTCAGATCTCTCATCTATCAACTTTTAGGTAGATTTCCAGACTTAATGCCAATGCTTGCGAGGCACATGAGTCACATTCAACATAGACTTCAGCAGCTTCCAACCTGGACGGAACAACGGCTTGGTGCAACGCTGCGACATTTGCTGTCCGATGGACTGGACGCACTTCATCTATGTATATTTATCGATGGCTTAGATGAGTTTCACGGCAATCGAGATACACTGTTGGACCTGGTGAGACATTTCAGAACAACTACAAGAGTCAAGTTCTGCCTGTCTAGTCGACCACTTCCGTCGTTCAGAGACGAATTAGGCTCTTCGGCGATGCTAGAACTACAAGATCTCACTGGGCCTGACATCCGAAGATTCCTGTCTGACAAGCTCAATCGAGCGCCCCTGAAAGCCTCGCAGGCCCCATATTCGTCGTCAAGACTCAAGGACACCGTAGATACTATAGTTCACAAAGCAGAAGGTGTATTTTTGTGGGTCGATTTGGCAGTGAGAGACCAAATTGAGGGTATCAGGAATGGCGACGATGTCGGGCAATTGCGAGAAAGACTCCAACTTCTACCAGAAGAGATGGAAAGAATCTATAGTCAGATGCTTCAAGGAATTGACAAAGTCTATAGGAAAGAAGCAACACAGTACCTACAACTAGTAATACACTTCCGAGGATTGTCACTCTTCGATATCGCACTCGCAGTACATGAATGGATATTTGATGGTCTATTGTTCTCTCCAGATACATCCATTAGTGATGTACGTCATCATTGCAAGTCAATAGGAGAGCGAATCTACACGACTTGTAAAGGTTTCTTGGAAGTACGCGAATATATAGATCGTCATGAGTGGCAAAAAACAGTGACTAAACGACCGAACGGCAACTTCCTGAAGCCTCTGGAAGACAGAAGCTTATCCCTTGAACAAAGCGACGATCTAATACAGACCAAATTTTACCAAACATGCACTCACGTCACCTTTCTGCATCAAACGGCTTTTGACTTTTTTGAAGGCAATGAAAAGGCAAAAGAATTCCTGGAAGCAAGTCATTCGGCAAATCTACATCCTCAAGTACTATACGTCAAGGCCTTACTTGCTGGCCTGGTGGTCTTTCCGGTTTCAACAGAAGATATTCAAGTTCAGATATCTATTGGGCGAATCATGGACAATGTCTCCATTGCCGAGAACGAAACAGGAGTTGCGCAACTGGGCCTAATGGACCTTCTAGATCGCAGCATAAAACTTCTTTGCCAACGATCTCCTGGCCAGCCATCAAAGCTTCATTGGTGTAGAGCGTGGGGCTATCCTGAAGTCTTCAATTCCTCAGATTCGGAGCGAACATGGCCATTGTCTAGGTCACAATCCTCACCCGCTAGTGTTCCCAGAGACGACGGCACTTCGGCCACCGGCCCGATCGACTTTCTTGGCTTTGCAGCTTGGTGTGGAATTTATAAGTATGTTGGACTCACCCTTGATGCGCAGTCTAGACCGCGGAACCACGGCGCTGCGGGCTATCTGCTCAGCTGTGCTGTGGGCGGTCTGGATCGCCTGTCAATAGATTGGTCTTGGCATCTCAAGCTGATATCGGCGCTCTTGAAGCGAGGCGCTGATCCAAATACTGAAGCTTTAGAACGTACTGTGTGGGGCTCCTTCCTACAAAAATTGCACAATGCGTGTTATGGAAGGAGTCTGGAACAGGATCCCTCGATAGACACAGGCTGGAGAAAGACTGTACGGGCCTTCCTTGATAGCGGAGCCAATGTCAACGAGAGAATCTGCTACAATTTGGGCCAGGATATTTTCGAGGACGTAAACCATTTAGCAAATTCAACGCCTCTCAAATTGACGCGATATCTGATCAGGCTGGATCTCTCAGCACTATCGGTTCTACAGCAGTGTTTCGGCGATAGCCCCGAATGTTCCGAAATCGAGGACGCCTGCATTGCCTCCGGCGCAGCCTTGTACTCAGAGTGCACCGAGATGTTATTCGAAATCAGAGACGAGGGAGGCCAACGCCGCTGGCTTGACTCAAAGCTACCAAAGCAGCAATTGAGTCAACTCATAAAGATTTGGGAGGAGCGTCTCAAGGCACTCACAGGAGACCGTGAGAAGCAACGTCAAATTCTCGAGGGACAAGCTGTGGAATTGTTCCAGGAGCTTGACATAGAACAGCTTTTGGAACAAGCGCGCCAAGAAGAAGAGCTTCAAGAAAAACAAAAGCATGAAGAAGAGCCAGAAGAAGATCAAAGCGGCAATGAAGAGAGTATCTCCGACCGACCAAGCATCGGCGCTCCAGATTCCAACACCCCCGAAGGGAAAGGCCCCCCACACTCCGCCCGTTCCTCCCAAATAGGAGGTTGAATACAGCGACCGCAAAACGAAGAATGAGTGGAAGATACGAAAATCTAAAGCTGTTGGCGGAGTCAGTAACATCAAGGTGCTCGTCGCAACGGGGCCCTGCTTGGAAGGCAATTTCATCACGCCAGCGGCCAGGTCAGCTGGGCTGCCGCTTCCCAGGAGCAGCTTCCATGGGCTTGGTAGTGTAATTCTGCAGCCCTACTCAAAATCCGCTGCCCTATGGGAAAGTATCGCTCTTGCAGGATCCTGTCTAGGATGTAACTGACGGCAAATATCAGAAACACCTCCTTCTTCCCGCTACATTTCTCAAACACCACTCTCACACGTCGCCTACATCTCGCCATCAACCCTCGCTCGCGAACCCTCAAAGAGATCACCAACACAATTGACATCGTCATCCACCACGCTATCAGCCCTTGCGCGTAGGTAATCTGCATCGCGATGCGATGGAGTTACAAGGTGATGGCGTTGTGAAGCTGCAGTAGAGTACCGTATCCTAGGATACTATACCGAGGCCGGGGTTTGGGCCTGGAGAAAGAGGGCTGCTTCAAAGGGGTTTTCGGAAGATAAGATCATTTGGGGGCGAACCGGCACGCCACCAAGCTTGATGCGAGCGGCTGAGCGCCGCGAGGGAGTCTTACTACTATAAGGAGGGTGGTATTTGAGAAATGGGGGACTGAATGGGTGGTGTTTCAGGTGTTTGTATGATACTTTACTGCGAATCTTGCACGTGAATGCGCCCCTACTACAAGATGGTCATAAGACACTTCGATCTCTTGTAGCAGCATAAATCACTCGAGGATGAAGACTAATAGCCGTCAAACATGAGCTGTAAGACTTTTCCCCATCACGGTGGTAAAAGGATGGGCATGAGGACGATGAGCAGATGTAAAATGCCAAATGGCTGATATGTCGAGTTGATTACAGAGTAGGGTATCTTTCATCGAAAGCCGAACGCCATGCAAGTGCACATCAGCATTCAAAGCGCTTTATACCATCTGTGAATTTGCCTTAACCGACCACTGTAGGCTCCCGATCCTCCAAAGGGCGGTTCTCCCGCCACTCCTTGAATTCCCTCAGTAGCGCGAAACCCGCTTCCACAGCGATCAATAAGATGATGACCCACTCCAACCGGACGCCATGAGCCTCGCTCAAATGCTGCCGCAGCACGCTGGCGATCTCCTGTGCGTAATCCATCTTCTCGTTCAAGGTCTTGATGCGGACATTGATGTCTAGTGCTCGACCGACTTGGTCGTAGTAGCCTTCGAGTCCTAATTCGTGACGGCTGTCCCAGAAAAGGTCTGGGAGGGAGTCTGTCAACTCGGAGTAAAGATTGAGCTGGGCCCGGATGCTCAGCAATTGGCCTGTTTTTTTCGATATGAAACTTCGCGTGAAAGGCATGCGGCCTCCACGAGAGAGTTGGGAGGGAATGGTTCTGGTGGACTCTTGGTAGTCTCTAAGAAGAGTTTCTAGAACAGCCAGCTTTGTTGAACGAGCCAAGCCAGAAGAGAAGGCTATCTTTGTAAGCACAGTGTCAAGGTTTCGGCTATGGACCTGCAAGCCTTCGGTATCTGCAGGGAGCGATACTTCCATCTCATTCTCGGCCGAAGACTGAGAAGGCTTTGGCTTTGTGCCAAGTATGATTCTATCCCCTTTGATGCTGCTATGCTCTCTTTTCTGGTCTTCAGAGTAGTCAAGATCCTCTTCCTCGAGCTGATCAAGCGGGTATTTGGCAGCCGGCAGTAGTATTTTCGATACCAATGGCGTAAGTACGCTCTCTGGGATCGCCCATGCGACAACGGTTCCAGATGGAAAGACGAAAACATCTCCAACACTCGTCTCTTCCGGTTTCGAAGGATCTGCGTGCACGGGCAGTGCTACATGTACTACCTGCGGATACAGCTCCGTCTTGTAGGGATCCAAAATACTGCCTGAGCCATGAAGTATGCGAGCTACTTCAGCGATGTCGTACTCTTCGGCAGCGCAGATTGCGGTCACCGTCTATGCGTTTGCAAAAAGTCAGAATCAGTCTACGAGGGCTCCTGAGGAATGCCCAACCTTAAAATTTTCCTGTTGGGCGACAGCCGCGGTCTTCTTCGACCCTTTCCCATCTCTGGACTGCTGAGCCTCGACTGCAACCCTCCGCAGAGAATTCTTTGCAGCCTGGGGTCTTGTAGTCTTTCGCTTGCTGTTCTGGGCAGGCTCGTCAGTCTTTGCAGCGAGTTTCTCCGGCTTCGCATCTTGCAGTTGGAAGTGCGGGGCGCTAGATGAGAAGTAGTCATTTCGCCCTTTGTGCTTTCGCGAGCGCAGATCACCGGTGGAATGGAAGGAAGAACTTGTTGATCGGAGAGCGGGAATCTGGATGATTCTCAGAGAGCTGAACAGCCGGCACTGGTATGGAGTGAAAATGCGTGGAAGCCGGAGACACAGGCAGTTCATACTTGATGGTACGATTTGCATGATAGCGCCCTATAATGGGTAGACATTGGACAAGCCATTGCCAGTAGCCGCATCACATGGGGTCCTCAAAGTGAGGGATGGAGAGTGAAGGGTTCTAGTACCTGAACAGCCCGGAAAAACTTCGGCGTCCGAGCTGGAGGGATCTCCGCAACACCTTGCCGGGCTGCTGTACTGCTTCATTCTGGAGTTAGCGCACTCTTTCTCTATGGCGTCGGAGGCCGAAGAGGCTGACCAGGACGAAAGCATTGATGAAGAGGAGTCAACTCTTGTGAGCAATGGCAAACCAGAGACCGAGAATGGGGAAGAGGGAGAAGCCTCTGAGGAAGAGGACGAGGACGAAGAACCACGCCTGAAGTACGCATCCTTCACGAAACACCTGAAGCCAGTATATCGGAATGGAGATGCTACAAGCGCCTTTCTTGTTGCAGGTGACAAGATGGTGAGTCAGCCGTTGCCATTTCTCGGGCTTGAATGAGAGACTGACAGCGCCCTAGATCATAGGCACACACAACGGGAACATAGTGAGCTCCAACTTGCCGAGGCCTGTATAAGCCGGCTGATTGAATCTGATAGCATGTACTATCTGTGCCCTCGCTGAAGCCAATCCGGGTCTACCACGCCCACACAGCATCTGTCTCCGGCCTCTCCATATCACCGTTCCCTCCTCCATTGGCAGCTACAAAATTGGACGCCGTGAACAGGATTGCTTCTGAGCATAGAGGGTCTCCTAGGCCTTCAACGCCGAAGAACAACAATGATTCGCCATCATCGAGGACCCCGCAGCAACAACCTGTCCCACTTACACCCTCGAATATGATCTATATCGCGTCTTCTTCCATTGACGGAAATGTGTGTGTTGCATCTTTGACCGATTCCAAAGATGTTCAATTACGGAACTTTGGCCGCCCAGTACAGACGGTGTCCCTGTCTCCCGATTACAGAGCTGATCGATCATACTTATCCGGCGGCATGGCTGGCAACCTGGTATTGACAGTGGGAGGACGGTCGGGAACTAGTTCTACTTCGACGACTACTGGCAGTGCCGCTGCCTCAGCTTCTGGATGGCTTGGCGTAATAGGCCTGGGAGGCAACACCGGGAGAGATCAGATCCTGCATTCTGGGGAGGGAGCTATAAGCACCATCAAATGGTCGTTGTCCGGAAAATATATTGTATGGGTCAACGAACAAGGTATCAAGATCATGCGGTCGAACTTGCATCTCGAGGCTGGTGAAATTGAGTTCGCGTGGAAAAGGATCAGCCATACTGACCACCCGAACCGTCCGGGCTGGGATGAGATGGCAGGAATTTGGAAAGCGCATGTCGATTGGATAGACGAAGCGGGTCTTGAGTCTGACGACGGATTTTCCACCAGTAATGGCTCTTTGGAGAAGCTGCGGGACCCGCCAGATCTTGAGCGCCTCAAGGCACCGCAGAAAAGTAGACGCACTGAGAAGCTAATAGTAGGATGGTCCGGCACCATATGGATCATTAATGTTCACCCGGGTGGGGCTGGCGTTGGAAAAGAAGTTGGTGAACGCAAGTTAGGACGCGCAGAGGTTGTCACGATGTATGAGTATGACTTGCTATAAGACCTCTAAGCCCCTAATTGACGTGCAATAGTTTACGAATCGACTGTATCATATCTGGAATTTCGCTATATACCCCAAATTTGCTTCTTGTACTTGCATATATCACGCCAGAGGAGGATGGTTCTTCCAATCCAACAGACAGAAAACTGGGACGGCATCGACGCAAGAACGCGCTCCAACCTGAGATGAGGATCATCGACATCAAAACCAAAGAGGAAGTCAGCGTGGCTGACACTCTGAATATGAGCCGTTTCGAAAGTCTGTCAGCAACTGATTACCACCTAGGAATTCTTCCTGCAATGCGCATTTCCAGCAAGGCTACGACGCAAAGAGGTGCACTCGAAGCTATTGGTGGCGGCATCGAAGCCATTGGAGGTGGCATCTGGGATGCAACCATGTATCCAGCTCGACTTTTCAGCAGCTCTGTAAGCGTTCGCAGCGGTGGAAGTCCAGGGTCGAGCGTCAAGGCTGCTAGCGATGCAGATACCAAGGCCAGTCTGGCTTCGGCCCAAGTCAGCGAGATACCCAACCCAGCTACTTTGGCACATGGGATGAAAATCTTCATACATAGTCCTTACGACTGTGTTGTTGCGACAAAGCCATCACTTTCCGACCATCTCTTATGGCTAGAAAAACATGGTTTGTATGAAGACGCATGGAACCTGCTCGATCGGAATCCAGAAGCAGTCCATGGCCAGTCGGACAGAGCTTCAGACAGCCCTTCAAGCACACCAACCAACACGCAAGGCAGCCTCATCGACTTCTTTGCGGATGACAGCTCCCAGACTACTCTCTCAGGCCAGCGCAATCCCAACTCGCAAGCTGAAAAGCAGAAGCGCCACATTGGCGATCAATGGGCACAGCAGCTGATATCGAAAGGAGACTGGAGTAAAGCTGGACGGATTTGTGGCCAGGTTCTCGACACCTCATCTGGTTGGGAGCATTGGGTGTGGGTTTTTGCCCAAGCCAACAAGTACGAAGAGATCACCCCATACATCCCAACTTCTCAGCTTCGGCCTCCGCTACCTTCCATTGTCTACGAACTCATGCTAGGCCACTATGTCCAGATGGATCGATTACGCCTCAGAGAGCTGCTCGAAATATGGCCTCCAGAATTATTCGATGCTGGGGTCATAATCGAAGCCATCGAAAGCAGGCTCAAAGCAGGCGACATCCGCGTGGACTCTACTGAAGACGGTGAAACAGGGCGAGACTGGCGCATCCTTGTGGACGGTCTCGCAAAGCTCTACCTTGCCAACGGCCAACCCGGGAAAGCTTTATCCTCCTACATTCGCCTCCAAGATGCGGATGCAGCCATGTCCCTCATAGCTGAATACCACCTGGTCTCGGCAGTCTCGGACGATATTTCTGGCTTCATCCTTCTCCGTGTCAGCAAATACCAACAAAAATCCGCCCCACTCTCCGAATTATCCACCGCAACACTCGAACCTATCCGCCTCCTCGTCGCTGAAGCCCATCATGGCATCGTGCAACCTGATACTGTTATCCAACAACTCGAAAAGCGCTACGGCATGCCAAATCCCTACCTCTTCTTCTACTTCCGCGCTCTCTGGACGGGTGATATTGCGCAAGACACCCAAGAGACCGCCACACCCAAAGCAGCAACAGAAGAGCGCCTTCTGGCAATTGAAGGCAAAACGCTCGTCTCCGACCATGCCGACATCGCCGTCCACCTCTTCGCTGAGTATGATCGGCCACTCTTAATGGAATTTCTTAAATCCTCACAGTCCTACGACCTAGCTCTCGCCTCCAAGTTGTGCGAGGAACGCAAATACATACCCGAACTCGTCTACCTCTTATCCAAAGAAGGGCGTACCGCCAAGGCTTTACGATTGATCATTGATTCCCTCAACGACGTATCCCAAGCGATATCCTTCGCCAAAGAACAGAACGACGCCTCGCTCTGGGACGACCTCCTCGACTACAGCATGAACAAGCCACGATTCATTCGTGGCCTACTCGAAGAAGTCGGCACTAGTATTGATCCACTCAAGCTCGTCAAGCGCATACCTTTAGGCTTGGAAATCGAGGGTCTGAGAGAAGGCTTAGGCAGGATGCTGAGGGAGTACGAGGTACAAGAAAGTATTAGTGAAGGTGTGGCCAGAGTTCTACGGGGAGAAGTCAACGCCGCTATGCAGCAGCGAGGAAGAGGTCAAAGGATGGGTGTACGCTTCGACGTTGCGAAACATCACGATGACGAGACTTCCAATCACCTCGACGGCAACAAATCAAAGCATCCTCCAAAAAAGATCAGGCCGGGCTATTGTGTAGGCTGTGGGGAGATATTCAGAGAGCACGGTAAGTCTCTATTCCTCTTCATATCCCTCAACCACAGCTCTTGCGCCCACCTTTCACACCACCGGACTCCCTTCTCAACTTGAATCTTTGCAATCATTCAAAGAATAAGCCAGCTAACCTCCCTGCCCTTCCTCAGACAAAGAACCCCTAATAGCCTTCCCGTGTACCCACACCTTCCATCTCCCCTGCCTGCTCAGATACGAGAAATCCGAGCCCGACGTCCCAGACCTACTATCCACCTTCGACACCGTCGATTCCGACGATGAGGGCGGCTACGACAGGAGTATAGGGCCGAAGGTTGATCATGCGGCGTTATTGCGGACGGTGGTCGGGAAAGGGTGTCCGGTGGCGGAACATCATATGGATGACGGAGTGGGCTGAGGTTTCTCTTGGCGGGTTCAAGGGTTGGTTGTCAATGATGTGATGCATAGCAAGGGGATTGGGGCATGGTATGGCGCGAAAAAGGAATGCATTGGGTCTGAGCATAGCAGAGCCAAGCAAAGTCAAGCAAGTATGAGTATCAAATTGGTACATTACCAGGCCGACTGCCAGTAAACTATAGCGATTTAAAGTATCGAGGCTTCCTTGTATGCATCAACCTGATGATAGCCTGATGAAACCGGCTATCATTGGTCGGGAGACTATAGCAGAGTGTCTCAACAGTCACAGGGCTTGGCTATATGATACTTTGAGGGCTTACTCCACTACGACTGCGACTTTCTTTGCCCAAATGTCTTGCCGAGTATCACTGAATGCTTGGGACATTTGATGAGAGCAAGTAGGAATAGTTTTATCGAATCGTGACTATGTGACGTTACATGTTGGAGACCCGCAAGGGGTTTCCATCTTGAACGGCCACGAAACCTGAGTGAAAGAATAAAGAAGAGCAACAATTAATAGGATCTATGGCGATGCCGGATTAATCCCCACCAACGATACCGTCCGTGCATGCCATGAACATCATGATCTCGCATCACACACAAAGGAAGCCCTTCAACGTATCCTCGACCTCCGCCTCAACCCAAGCCGATCTAGATCAAGAAGGCAACATTGGCAGCCAAACCAACCAGGAGAGAGAGAACAAGCCCGGCGGAGACACTGTACTCGGAGGCAGCTCCTGTACTCGTTGTAATAGGAAGCCATGGGCTGGTTAGACCTGACATAGATGGGGATGTAGTGGTGGTAGTCGACGCGGTAGTTGTCACTGATGAAGTAGATGTGGCCGTTGTGGTGGCTGAGACAGTGGGTGCAGCACCGATGGATCCTGGTGTTGCGACGGGTGCAGTAGCAACCATTGAGGACAGTAGGGCAGACGCTTCCGAGAGAGCTGATGAGGCTGCTGATGGGAGTTCAGAAATCGTAGTGCCACTATCCTGAGCTTGTAGAACGGATGAGAAAGCAGCGGAGATATCAGAAACCCCAACTTCCTGAGGTACTTGCATGGGAAGGATGCTCGGAATATCGGCGACAGTTGTCGAGATGGATGATTCAGTGCCGGTAGTGCAGTCCTCAGTGATCGAGGCAACAGTCATGTTATCTATCCACCAAATTAGCTGAAGGTCGAGCTCGTCAAATGTAAGGGTCAACGAGGACAGGGTGGCTGACGATCACGGGCCACGATGCCACCG
This sequence comes from Alectoria sarmentosa, assembly GCA_009733775.1. Lineage (NCBI taxonomy): Eukaryota > Fungi > Ascomycota > Lecanoromycetes > Lecanorales > Parmeliaceae > Alectoria > Alectoria sarmentosa. The sequence continues at coordinate 60,152 of WOGZ01000190.1, forward strand.
AACTTGCGAGCGAGACGTGCCTCACGGACAAGATGAGCTGCGTTGTCTGTCAGACGAGGTCCGCAGTTGGTGGGTGGGATGAGCGTACCTTGAACGTTCTCGCGAGTCTCAAGATTGGCGACACGAGCGGCTTTGCTAGGTACTGTGGAAACCAACTGTTAGCAAATGGTGTACAATGCGTGGGAGATGATAAGGTCGACAAGATTCTTATGCTTGGAAGATCAATGCAAGATGATGGAACTCGTTGACATCGCTGGGATAGGCAACGTTACCAGGCATCTTTGTCTTGAAATCCGATAAGCAGTGGACATCACATTCGGTACCCGGCATCAGATCCCAGCAGATGGCAGTGCAGTCACCGTTGGTGGCTGAGATGATCGTTCGTCGATTTAAGGCAGCTTTGGTTGTCGACGTCACGGTGGATGTAGATGTCGATGTGGATATGGCAGGCATCGATGTGGGGAAACTTGCATCGCAGGAGAAACCACAGTCGTAATCACCCTCCTCCTCGTTAACAGAGCAGGTGTAACTGCAGCCATCGCTGGTGGCAGAGACCACCGTTTGCTGGTTTGAGGTAGCTTGGGTAGTCAATGTCACGGTGGATGTCACGGTGGATGTAGAGGTGGATGTAGAAGTGGATGTAGAGGTGGATGTGGCAGGCATCGTTGTGGAGGAACTTGAATAGCAGTCGACCTCACATTCCGTGCCCATGTCAAAACCACCCAAGCTGCTGCTAGGTATCAAGCTACATACGGCAATGCAACCATTACTGGTGACAGTGACCGCTGCTTGCCTTTTTGCGAGGAAAAGTTGACCGGTTGCTTTGGTGGCATTGACGGTGCACACCAGGCTTACGAGGCCGAAGACGACGGACTTGGTGACAAGCATCTTGCCGACGGTGCTGAGGTTGATGAATGCTAAGAAGAATGTATGAACAGTGTGATGAAGCTTGAGCGATGGTATGAGATGAACTGGTGCTTGAAGAGCAATGTTGTGAGTGAGCAAGATATGGGATGTTGAGGAGGGAAGAAAATGTTGAGCAGGTTGAGGAAATATAAACAACCAAACCGCGCTAGTGGCAAGGCAGCTTCCCTACTAAGGTACCTTACCAACAAGAAATACGGCAAGCAGGTACGCGCCTCTTCAGTTCTGGCAATTGCTGCTGGATTGTTGACTAATACCACTCATGCCAAGGCTTCTCTTGTCAGCAACTCAAAAGTCCTCTCTCCCTGCACAACTCTTTCTCTTCTTTACATCTTCTCCATTCCTCTCATTCTCCACAGTCACTCGTTTACAGCCACTCCTCTTGGTGCTTTGCAATCAACTGTTCGCCTTCTTGAACATCCTTGGTTACCCATCCGCGTGTGTGTGTCAGTTGCAGCCATCATGCATCTTGCCAAGTCTCTGATCGTCGTGACACTGGCCACTCCATTCGTGGTAGCTGGTCCGAGAGGTCAGCTAGTTTGGTATCCAATTGACAGAACCGGACTTGCTGACACTTCGCACAGGCAACGGTCTTCGTCGACGTGCAGGAGGTGGTGAGTTCCCTTTGCCCTCTGCTCCTTTCCATGGCCTCTTCGCTTCTGCACTCCCATACATCAGCTCCACTCAACGAAGTTCTTTGCAGAGCTGCCTAAGCTAGTGCTGTGTGCAAAGTCTGCTACACCTGATACTAGGACAATGCTCTCCTCCTTCTTGCACTCCAATCTTCCTAACCTCATCTCCGGCCTTGGCTGACCAATATATGCAAATTCAGATAACAAGGATTCGAACTCCTCCTCTCTACCAACCATAGGCTTGACACCCAGCTCATCGACACCTGCAAATGGTCAGCCATCTTTGATCTCAGTCGGGACAGCACCACTTGGAACCGGCATCTCTTCAGCACCCGAGACTACCGAAGAAGTTGTGCTTACCGACGTGTATGTTCAATTCGTCTCCCTAGCTCTCTAGACTCAGCTGACTTGAAGAGCAGTGTCTACACTACCTTGACCACCTGCCCAGTCACAAGCCTTGTCACTTCTGGTAGTACATCGTTCGAGGAGATCACGACTACCATCTCAACCGTCACTCGTACTTCAACGTCCACTCTCTGCACCAAATGTGTTGCACCTCCAAGCAAGCCAGCATTGTCTTCAAGCTCACCCGGGGAAACGGCCGTCTCTTCCTTGCAGTCTTCCATCGTCTATTCTTTGCCACAGCCATCTTTGGCCCTGTTATCGATCTCGACATCCTCACGAGCTGAAACACTTGGTACTGGAGGTCTTTCGGCCATACTTTCTACAAACACCATACCAATAATCCCATTGCAGACAGGCATTTCCAGCAGGCCAGAAGTGCCCGGCACGGCAGCTCCTTCAAGCAGTGTTGTCGGCTTTCCCAGCTTCGTCTCTTTAATTGCCTCGGCTACGGCAGGTGTCTCAAGCACTCTTGAATTTCCAGGATACGGCATTGTACCATCTCCAATCAATGCTCCCGGCTCACCAAGAGAAGAGATCGTTTCCAACGCAACATCGTCAATTATCCCTGTCTACACTGCGGCGTTGCTTGGCAATGCATACGGTGGTGGCTTCATCAGTACTCCATCCGTTTATGTGACCAAACTGCCCTACCCCAACGGTCCCTCTTCAGGCATTCCTCCTGGATATGGCTCAGAGTCTTCCATCACCATTATCGAAAACAATGTCACAGCAGTGTTTACCGGCTTGGAAGCCTCTTCGAACTCAGCACCTGGCCCAGAGAGCACGACGGGGATTGAATCTCCTACCTTGGCTACCACTATCACATCAAACGGCAGCGTCTTGATTAGCAACCTCGGTGCCTCGACCTCAGCACCTGGCCCACAGAGCACGACCGGGATTGGACTTCCTGCCTTTACTGCCACCATCGCATCAAATGTCAGCATCTTGTTTGGCAGCCTTGGTGCCTCGATCATCTCTGCTACAATTTCCGAGAGCGAAGGCTCCACTCCAACGTTCGTTTCGCTATCCCCTTTTGGTGGAGAAGTGGGCCAAGAGTCTGGTTCCATTGCTGTTCCCAATGTGGTATCTATCGAAGTCCCGAGCAGTCTCGGCGTTGGTATGGAAGCCAGTGTAGCCTCGTCTGCTACAGCGACTGCTCAGGCCGGCAACTCTGGATCTGGTAGTGCCAACGTCGTCACGGCTCTTATCGCAGCTACGTCCCCTGCTGGAGCTTTGAGTGCTGAGGTCAACCAAGTGAGTAACGCAGTGCTGTCTTCGTTGGCGGCTGCTGGCCTCCCAACTTCATCAGTCAATGTGCAAGTGGCGGTTGTCGGCTCTTCCACCACATTGATCGTCGGCATGTCAGGCGCCGCAGCAGTGTCCAGCTTCCCCATATCAACGCTTATCGGAGGTGTCGTTAACCTGTCTTCCGTGGCCACTGTATCTCCACTTGATGTCGGATCTCCTACGTCAACCTTAACCGAAGGTACCGCTAAGCTGTCTCCCGTGGCCACTGTACTTGGTGTAGGACCGTCCAGCTTCCCTATCTCAACGCCTATCGAAGGTGCCGCCATCCTGTCTCCTGTGGTCACTGTATCTCCACTTGGTGTCGGATCTCCTACCTCAACGCTTATCGGAGGTGTCGCTATCCTGTCTCCTGTAGTCACTGTACCTTCACTCAGTGCAGGATCTCCCATCTCAGCGCCTATCAGAGGTGCCGCTATCCTGTCTGCCGTGACTACGTTACCTTTGCTTGGTGCAGGATCGTCCAGTTTCCCTACCTCAGTGCTTATCGGAGGTGCCGCGGTCGTATCTACTGTGGCCACCGCATCTCCACCTGGTGCAGGGTTGTCCAGCTTTCAAGCCATCACTGAAGCAGAGATCGCCGGTACCTCGGCTACTTCAGCAATTGGATTCGCAGGTGTGATAGAAGCTTCCGTCGTCCCGGCCACCACAATCGCTGGTGTTGCCCTGGGCCTAAGTTTTTCTAGCAGTGGTGTCAACATTGAGGCGACTCTTGCTGGTAGTCCGACATCGGGCGAAATGGGTGCCACTATTATTTCATCTTTACCAGCCGAGCAAAGTGCTGGGCCCGTGGTCACTTTGGCCGTCGGATCATCGGCAGAGCAAACACCAGCTGCTGGTCAACCCGCCGCTTATATACCAACTTCGATCATCGTCGCCAACGGTAGCACAGCACTCGCCGTTATTCCATCACCTGTCATCGGCGCCAATGGTCTGACTTCACTAGCTATCTTTTCGACACCCATAGCTCCAGCTGCTGGTCTGACTACTCCTGCTGTCCTCTTGACACCTATCGTAGGCCCCAACGGTCTCACGTCGCTTGCTGTCGTTGCAACACCTATCGTCGGCGCAAACGGCTTGACCTCGCTAGCAATTGGGTTCGAAACTGAGACTGCCCCGGCCGCTGGTCAATCAAACAGTGCACCTAGTCCAGTCGAAGGATTTGTCGTCGTCTCACCACCAGCATTTATCCCCCAAGTCTCCGAAGGTATCCCTATCCAAGCCAATATCGCTGGCTCTGGTGTCGCCAATATCGGTTTTCCTTCGGGACCTGCCGAGTCTCCAGTATCGGGAGGCAGTGGAAGTGGCAACTACAGCATCCACGTTCTACTAAACCCTACCGCTGCCACCCAATTCCAAGGCTCTGCAGTCAAGATCGCCTTCGGCTTTGGAGTTGGCTTGTCCGGACTGTTGGTGTTCCTTGTTCTTTTGTGAGTGACATATCTAATTCAATGGTGTGAGGCGTGAGAGCATGGAATAAAGGACAGATGGGAAGTTTCATCGCTATGGGGGTCGGAGGATTTGCTTTGCTTTCTCGTTGCTTTATACAACACGATGTCTGGTGACAAGAGCGGTATCTTACCAGCATCTTTTACTCCCTAATCACGATGGAAAAGGCTGGCCATGTAGCATAGGTAATAGCACGACTTTATTCCCAATCTAGGAATGCTCTTCGTGATCTATTTTTGCGTGACATGAGGTTTGCCTCCTTTCGCAAGCAATACCATCAACATGAGAAATTGCACCGTACCTCGCCCTACCGTATCAATTCTGACCTCGTTTTCCACACGCACCACTTTCTGGAAAAAAGCCTCCAAGTCCTTTTTGGTGTTCACTGGAAATATGTTTGCTCCTAGAATCTCCATTCATGGAGCCAGCTCGTTTGAGGGGCCCGTGCTACGAGTATCCTCAACGTTTTCCAACGCGAATCTGTTGCATGCCGATAACAGTGCAGAAGGTGGCAGCCAAGGCAGTGATTCAGGCGCAAGGCCACACCTGCGTTCTGCCGGTATCGTCGTCCTTGCAGCAGGGCCGTCGCAACGATGCAATTCTCAAAGCCAGCCCGCCTCTCCGCCGAAAAGTCTCGACATCGATTGATCCAGCCTCTACTACTGTACCTGCTGCATTTGCGTCTGCATTTGATACACCTCCATCTTTTTGCTCTCGCTCTCCGCCTGCGTCTCCTGAATCTGCTTCTCCAACCGCTTTATCTCTCGTTCTATGAACTCGAGACGGCCTTCGACGGCCATGACGGCTTCGCTGCGCTCTTGTTTCAGTAAGACGGGGCCGACGAGCTTGTAGATGGTGGAGGTGGGGGGCAGGGTGGAGAATTCCTAGTGAGGGAGGGATGTTAGTGGGGAGAACGATGGAAGGGGAAGGGAGGATCGTGGGAGGAGAGGAGAGGATTGGAAGGAAGGGAAGGGGGGGGGATGCTCACCTTTTGGACGCCTTTGTTCTCCTGTTGTTGGGATTCGAGGCGCTGGCGGGCGGAGACGGTTGCTTGGAGGTCTGGGGGAATGGCATGTGGTTTAGCTCATGGGACTACATAGGCGTAGGAAAGAATGACTGCGTACCTGATTGGAGCTTCTGATAGGCGTCTGAGAGCTCTTGGAGCTTTCTCTGGTCTTCGGCCATTTTATGGGGGTATGCAGGAGATTGAAGATGGAGAGAAGGATTTTGATATCCGTAGGGCTGACGGCGGCGTTGTTGGTTGGGCTTGGCGGATGGAAATTTGGCCCCCACTCTTTCTTACATACCTTAGCGACCCATGCGTAAGACTTAGTACCGTAGCTGTACCGTAGCATTACCGTAACAAATATATAACGGTCTCAACCAAAATAGCTGCCCATAGGCGGTTGCAAAAAACAAACGTTATTATTTATAATCGTTTCTTACAGGCGATACCTTTCATCGATGATACGGAATCATGATTAGTAAGCTGTAATTTTCATTTAGTGTCGGAATAGCGTCGGAACCGGGGTTGACCCTGAGTACCTTAAGAATGGAAGCTGCCCTGACCCCTACTGTATCATCCACATACCCAACGCAAGATATCGCGGATGTCACCCCCGCGAGAAAATCATCCAAATCGTTCATTTTTGCTGTCAAATTCTTAAAAGCGTTGATATTTCTCGACATATGAGACTTCCGAGCATGGGCTTGACATGTTTGACAACTTTAAAAATAAATCTATGTTTTTATAAATAATCGTATATATTATTAAAACGGATATGCGAAAAATCGTTTAGTTACCGTTATTTGATTGTAACCGATTATAATATACAAGTCAGGGCCCATGAATTAAATTCATGATAAAAAAAACAAATGAAGGCGAAACGAACTCAAGGCTTAACGTCGATCAAACTTTTTTTTTTTTTTTTTTTTTCTCTTTGAACTGAAATCTTAAATTTATTAATGTATTTAAATTATAAATACATTAAAATTGTAAATGCATTAGATTTATGAATTTTATTCAAAATGCAAAAAATTGTTCTTTTTGTTTTAATTTTAAAACTTTTTTTTTGGTTTTTTTTTTAGAATTTTTTTTAGAATTTTTTTAAAATTAGAATTATTTTTTTTCGAATCGAGATTTTAAATTTAATTATTCATTGAATTTATGAATTTTATGCAGATTTGAAACGAATTGTAATTTTTTTATTTTTAGATTTTATTTTTAGATTTTTCATCTTTTTTTAGAATTTGATTTTTTTTAAAATTTTTACCTTTTTCTAATTTTTTTTCTTTTTTTTCTTTTTCGGATTCGAATCCTACGTTTTACGATCTACGATTATTAAGCGAGAAATTTACGATTTTTATTGATTTTACCGTT
>WOGZ01000191.1:0-67242 GCA_009733775.1 Alectoria sarmentosa
TCCAATCCAATCCAATCCAATCCAATCCAATCCAATCCAATCCAATCCAATCCAATCCAATCCAATCCAATCCAACCCAACCAAACTTCCATTCCAAACAAACGCCACCCCCACCCCCATCCCCATGCCATGCCATGCCATGCCATCCCATCCCATCCCATGCCATCCCATCCCATGATTACCATCCCATCCCATCCCATGACAACACCATCAATCGATCGCTACACACCCGCCCTCCATTCCATGCCACAGTGCTATTCCCGAACGTCCGCCTCCATTCCATGTCAAGGGTGCTATTGCCGACTACATAAAAGAAAGTATTCCTTCCGAACCAAGATGCGACGGACGGACGGACGGACGGAGGGGGGAGGAAATCGGGAAAAAGAAAAAGAAAAAAAGAAAAAAAAAGGTCGCGGGTGGCTCGTGAGTAACACACACTATCAGGAGATTTTTGAATAAGAAAGGGGACGTGGGATTTCTTGCCCTTTTGCTTCCGAAGATCCCAATTGGCGCGGTGCGCGATCGGTTTGTGGGAGCTGGAAGTGTGGAGGAAGGGCCATCGAGGATTGCGGATGTGGGGGTGGGTGAGAGGATTGAAGAAGGAGGACCAGGCAAGAGCGGGACAGGGATTAGATACACACATATGTATACGGTGCACAAATGAGAGTCAGTGACACATTGATAAAATATCCTTTCGAATTTCTTTTCGATTGTCAAGCACCACCATTATGATTACACCACCACCTAAATGCAACAAGCATGCTTTCGAGCTAGCCGGTGGTCTCTCTCGCACCCGAATCTAGACCCTTCCGCCGGTAGAAAGCAACGACCTCACCGTCCACAATGCACGAGTGTTCACTTTCTCTCCATCATGGGTATCGATAGAACAAAAGACATCAAGAGCATGCTTTTTATGTATGACAGATCTATGCGAGGAAGATGGCAGCGACGGCGGCCAGACCGGCGACGGCCATTGAGCTGCCGACGGTATTGGCGGCACCCTTGAAGCTGGAGATAGGGGAGCTGGTGGCGCTTGGTGGTTTGACACTAGAGTGTTTGTCAGATGCGGGGATTTGGCAGATAGAAAAGTTGGAGATGACTTACGCTCCAGTCGACGCGGTTCCAGAGGGAGCAGCGACAGCAGCTGCTCCACCAGCGGGAACGATGACAGGGGAACCTGGGCTCGGAGGAAGCTTGCCTGATGGCGAGGCAGATCCAGATGCACCAGACTCGCCGATGGATGGAGAGCCAGTTGAAGCGGCTGCTGCGGGGGTTGGGGTAGCGGTAACGGTCAAGTAGACGGTGACTGGCGAGCAAGATGGGCAGGTCGAGCATGCGGCTGGAGATGAGGCAGCTGGAGCAACTGGAACTGGGACGACTGGAGCCGGGGCCTTGGCAGAGCCGGTCGAGCCAGCCTGAGCTGGGACCGGGACAACTGCGATGGATGGCGAGGGCGAGGGCGAGGCGAGGACGGGAGGGCCGACTGAGTAGGTGGAAGATGCGCCAGCCTCGTTGGGACTTGGGGTTGATACAAATGGCGCTGGGACAACAGTCGGGGTCTTGTAGGCTGGGCAGTTCTTGACAGTGGGAGCACAGCTGGTGAGGATGGTGTCGACGGTGCTGAAGGCGGTCGCCTCAACAACAGCAGTTGGTGCTGAGGCTGCGGAGACCTGCTCTTGGACTTGGCCGTCCGAGAGCTCATTGGCCAAACCAGCCATGACGGCGGAGCCAGCGCTCAAGGCAACGAGAGCGAATGAGTAACGCATTTTGATTGATGTGAAAACGAGTTGATTTGATCTGGGAAAATGTGAATTGAAAGTGAGAGAAAGTTGCAAGTTATTAAGAGAGCGTATAGAAGCGTGGAGAATTTTCTAGTCTTTGGTTAAAGAGAGTGGATGACCGAAGTCGAAAGCTGGCAGGAGCAAAGATGATGATAAAAAGCGAGAGAAGTTGGATAAAGGGACAAAGACAAAGGCTGGGCGGCGGTAAGAGTGATCCTTATACCAGTGATTTAAGATTGCAGGCGATCATCGGGAATAAAAATAACACTAATCATAATGGGGGACAAGGGGTAAGTAATAAAGTGACAAGTCAAAGTTGGGCACGGGCGGCGCCAGTTGAATGTTGAATGCACTTCGGCTCCTTGCGAAATTTGATTAGCCAGGAACAAAGATCCATGCTTAGTTATCGTCATTTGCTGCAGGTACTCGTATCGCTGATTGGGCCAATCGGACTGGTGAATAGGAAAATAGCTCATCAAGGGAAGAACAATTGAATCATTTGCAATGCCGGAAGAGAATGAAGCTGCTGCTGCTGTCCGGTCGAGCAGCAACATGCTGAGTCTTGAGTCTTGAGTGGTGAGTCGTTGCCTCACAACAACAGCCGGTGTGTTGCAATTGCGCTGCTTTGCCATGTAAGAGCGGTGAAGGATTGTATGTAGCAGGTGCATGTGTGCATGTGTACTCTGTATGCAAAGCAAAGATCAGAAGATCAGCTTCCTCTCCCACGAGTCACCCTGGTCTTTGTTGAAACAGATGCGAGATTTGTCGGACAAAGTACAGCGTGTAGTTGAGCTTTTAAGCTTTTACCACTAATCCGATAAAGGTGATTACCCCTGAGCTAATGCATGCGCTCAAACGGTAGCGCTGGAAACAGACAGCCTATCAGGAGGACATTCAACCTTTTCATTTTGATTACAAAGACAAAGCCCTTTCCTTCCCCCAGCTTCTGCTCTTTAGGCTTCGAGAGCAATTACATCACATGATAATCATCTTATATCACTATCTTGTTGTCGACGGCGTTACGTCGCGTCGCGTAAATTGCGCTTACGCCTGTGGAGAGAAGAAGACAATTGATCCTTCCAGATGTGAAGGACCATAAAATTAGCTCACGTCATTTTAACGTGACATCCGTTTCAATTCATTTCAACAATGTTACCTTACTGCATCACAGCTCCAGGCTGTGTGGCTTCTACACCTGTCTTTTTGATTATATAATGAACATCGTTCCACCATCTTTCTTATGCTATCGAATCACGTGCACAGAAGTTGAAGATCATTCTCAATTGATCGTGACCTTCCAATCTGCGTCTCACGCACAGGTCACAGGTATCAATTTTAGAATACTGCCCTCAAGCTCTCTTCAGTACGAGGGGTACCTTGGGTCGTCGCGGACCGCAGATAGTCCACATCAATCGTAACCTTGTTGGAACTTGAGTTTCATCAGGGTTAGGGCTAATGTGACTGGATTGCATGAGCATAGAGAGTTATATACAGGAGGTCATGGACCACTATATATGTACCGTGCTGCAGAGATTTCCGTCTGATTCCATAGGAACCAGGTGTTTTCAAGGGAAAATCTCAAACTCCCTCGCAACTCAAATCCACGCAATTGCCGAGTGAGCAAAGTACCATAGTGATATGCCAAAACCGAAAAACCCAACAAACCTAGCCGTTATATCATGAGCCAAGAGCATTATGATGACTGGGACACTCATTAGCCCACGGTGTCTATGTCACGACCTTTCATAAGCATCTTCATAACGACAATGAATTGAATCCGCTGACCTACCAATCAACGACGTCCAACGCCACAGCTCCATCAAAGGCTGCAACTTTCTCGAATGTCCTTGACAAGTATGCTGCAGTGCAATGCCATCTCCTTCCTTGGCTACCTACTGGACCATGTCCAAGCTCTGATAACGCCCAACACGTAAGTGAAAGCTGCCCTCCTCCCACCCTCTCCCTCTCCCGCACAACCCGCACAACCCGCACAACCCATCTTCCCATCAACCCCATCAACCCATCTTCCCATCAACCCCACTCCCCATCTCCCCACCAACCAACCAACCAACCATCCATTCTCATTCATTTCAGGACGTACGTACGTACGTACGCACCTTCATAATGAAAAACCTAGACCGATTCGTCCCCCCCACATCACAGAGGGTTCATTCTTCCCCAGCTGCCGCATACATACATAAATACATACATACATACATCAACACAGCACCATCTATCTCAAGCAAACATCCTTCCCCCAATTCTCCAATCCCACGCCCCTCCCTTCCACCCTCCTCTCCCGCGAAACCACTCGCGAGGACCGTGGAAAACAGCCAAGAAATCTTAAGAAAAAAGGGCAGCACGCGTCCCAAAAGCCCTCTTTCGCGATGTACTTGGGGCTGGGCTGGGCTGGGCTGGGCTGGGTTTGGATAACGAAATGAAACAAAACAAAACAGAGGAGACGATGCTGCTGCTGCTGATGCTGCATTCGCGCGCGAAGTGAGCGCGATTTTTTGAATTGGTAGCTGGGGAGGTTGTTGCGGTGTTGCATTGCTCACTCACGGCATCGATGGCTTAATTCTGCGCTCCAATCGTCGATAGCGTTGATAGTCACCGTCTCAGACTTAGACATGTCAAGGGGAGGGGAGCGGGTGCCGAAAGTCGCCCTTCTGTCCCGACCGCGTGGGGGGTTCGTTCGAGTCGAGTCCACAAAAAGTGTAGGGCTTCTTTTTCCAGCGTACCGAGAGAAGGACGACAAAAGGAGGCTCTCCACGATTTTATATGGTATGGGACGCAGGAGTGATCCGTGGCTGTATTATCTTCAACTCTGCTGAATATATGTACATCCGACCGTCTGATCATCCAATGCAAGTGCTCCACATGCTCATATTTGCACACAATCAAGCCATGTACAAAATCCCACCATCAAAGGGAGATGAATGTAGCTTTGGCCGTCGATGGTGCCTGGAGTTGGCGCAATTGCTATGTGAATCCTGAACATGTGCCGTTCTCTACATCAATTACTGCCCATTCATGCCCTGCATTGCGTTGGGCTGCTGTTCGCCTGGATGCTGCCCCTGGCCCGGATCGAAGGCCGGGAATCCATTTACGTCGCCCAGCTGCGCCATATCCCACTCAAGCGTCATAGGCATCTGCCACAAATCCTGCGGCACGAAAGGCTGCTGAAACGAGCCCATGTTGAAGGAATCGCCATTATACTGCTGGCCGTCCAAATTGATATCTTGGTACCCATTCATGCCGTTAGAAGGCGACGTGATATTAGAGAAGTCGGCGCCTGAGAAGTCGACGGGAAGATTCATGTCTGAGAAGCTGGGGGAGAAGCCTTGTAGATTGGGATTGAAATTCTGGTTATTTAGATCACCGTTGAATCCAGGAGTGAAGATGCTCTGGGGTGTAGGCGCATTGTTTGATTGCGGGGGTTGTGGCGCGGTGCGTTTCTGTGGGATTTGTGGCGTGTTTTGTGCTGTGTCGTCGTCGTCGATCCTGCTGCTTCTTCGTTTTCGGCGAGAGTGGGACTCTTTATCGCCTCTTTCAAGGACGACGCGGGCAATGCGCTCAAACTCGGCACATACGCCTAGCATGCGTTTGACTCCGCCTTGTTCTTCGGTGACGGCAAGCAAGGAGAGGAAGATCACGACTTGGTTCATTAATTTGACGTCTGAGCGGGCGCGAGCGTCCTGAGGATTCTGTAGAATATTTGCAAAGAGAGTGACTAAGGCTGAGACAGGAAAGTAGATTATTAACCTAGAAGAAAATTAATAATTTTAAACGGATATTGATATAGTACTCGACTTACCAGACGCAAGAGTAGTCACCCTTTGGTATGTATCGTATTAGGTGAATGGAAGCCCTCGCAGCTTGTACGCACAATGCCGCTGACGAAAAAACTCTCGGGTTTAGTGGCCTAGCGTTCAGGCCTTGAATTGCATAATTTGATAGTCGGCTAGTCCAGTAACCGTGGTGAACAGACATGCGATGGATTGTCGTCAAGCAATTGTAGTAGGCGAAATGAAGAACCACAACATGGAGGATCAACGGAGTATGAGATGCCTTGATCTCGTGCTCTGGTCGGAAATCAATGGGTATGCTATCTTTCCACTCTTCGAGTTCTTTGTCGAGTTCGCCAATGGTGTTCAGCAGAGCACCGTCGGACTGTTTTGAAGCTTTCGTAGAGTACAATTGTTTGTAAACTTTGCTTTCGATAACGGCAAAGGTACACATGAACCTGAAAAGATTGGCTTTTCCTTTGCCGTCAGCCAGAGGTATGTTTCCAATATTGTCCACGGGGTCAACTGTGGGCAATTCAACATTCATATCATCATCATCTTGCGCTGGCGGTCGACCAGACCTCAGGCAGATACTAGTTCACGTTAGTCATGGGAGGTAAATCACATGTTCCCGAGCTTACTCTTTGTCGAGGAGGTAGGCAATCCAGAACACACGCTTCCGTTGCTCGTTCTCGACTGAATTCAGATTGAAGCCCGAGCCGCGCTTGTGGAGGCCTATGCTCGTTGCAAGCCGGATTGCGGCGGCGACCAGGAAGAAAGAAGGTTGAGGGTTCGGAGTGCCCATCAGGAAGAGAGCCTGCATAGTTCGGGTCATCACTATAACCTTATAATTTCGACGAGAGAATATACCATGCCAAGGAGAGCTTGCACACTGAGAAGGTCTGTGTTCCGCATTGTGAGCTCAGTGAGTACTCCCATTGCATTCTTCAGATAACCCCACGCCTTCTGATCGTCCTCTTGTGGCACCATGTTACTCATCATTCGTAGTCGATGCGCGATGGCTAATGCAACATTAAGACTAGCCCACCACCCTGACCCTTCATAAGGTTTTCGTGAATAATGCCTATTTACCAAGTGCATGAATGTTGGTTCGTGGAAAAGCGGAAACATGCAATTGAAATTTTCGAAAAAGTCTTGGAGCAAGGAGAGTGCCTCGTGTTCGGGCGGTAATTGAACAAAAGGTCTTTTCTCGAATAGGTCGTTGAAGACCTCAGGCTTCCAGTAATTCCATTTGACCTCGTTCACATCTGCTGAGGCGATCATGTCTTGAAAAGAACTGTCCCCAGTTTTTTCGTTGACCCACTGTATGCCCTTTGGAGAGAAGATAGAGAAGCCAGAGGAAGATCCTGTGATGTGTGAGTAGCCAACCTAAAGTTTGTGAAACCAAGTTCCTACCAATGTATCTTGTTTCACCACAGTTGTTTGTGACAAGCGAGCACATCATATCAGATAACTCCTCGACCGGCTCTCCTTTTTCTTTTGCTGGTTCTGCGGGAGAGGCTACAGAGTCCCGTGAATTTGGCAATCTGTCCGTTTGGGGGGTGTGGCGTGGGGAATCGAAGGTTCTCGACTGGCTGCCAGACTTCGAGGATCTCTCCGAGGTCTTTGCTGGTGTCTCACCACTGCTTTGGCTGAATGTCTTATCTGTTATCCTTCTCTCCTGCGTGACTGAATCAGGCCCATCAATCACTGTCTTATCTGCTAGAAACCTTTCCTTCATCTTCTCTAGGTCAGGCACATCTTCACCCTCTTCATTCAGTATCCCGGAGAGCTTCAGTAGAGACTCCATCCGACCGAGACGGTTCTCTAATCCCTCAATATATTTCGCGCTGCACTTTGGTCAGCGTCCGAGAGGCCACCAATTGAAGTAGACCGCATACCCTTTTGGAGGATTGCGCTTCTTCTCAACCTGAGTGAAGATACATTCTGATTTATAGTTGAGACAATGTGAGCATGCCGGCATTTTCCCATCACATTTTATTTTCTTTTTCCGGCACATATCACACGCCTGCAACATTTGTCAATGACATCAGCCAACGAATTGGTAGAGGCCAAGTACACACTCGGGCTATCCGCCTTCTTTTCGCGTCGGTACTCTCGTCATGACCTCCATCGTGATCCTGCCCATCACCGTCTGCGAATTCGAAATTGGGTACCGTTGGCGAGTCATTGTTCTCGTTACTACCGAAGTATTGAGGAGGAGGATTTGTAAGAGGAGGGAGGTCGAACGAGTCGTGATGATGGGGAGGCTGTTGAAATTGGTCCATGGCAGTATTATGGGCTATGGAGAGTTGTGATAGGTCAGGAGTCTGGAATAGAGGTTGGGGTCAATGCGATGACATCTTCTCGCTACGGGAGGTAGCTGTCATTGAAGGGTGGGGGGAGGGATTGAAAATGATGTACGGAAGTGAGACCGAGCAAGTCATCACAAACGATTTAAGCGAATCTAAGATCAGGAAGTGACAATAGTATGTTCGAGAAACCCATGCAGGCTGCAATAATGTTGTGTGCATTGTTATCAGTAAGCAAGCGCCCAAAGGATGACAGGATGATCGACAATCCCTGCCTTTCCCATCCACTGAAAGTGTCTCGGCCATACACTTAGCGCAGCACTAAGTCCGGTCACATACGAAGAGTAAGGTAGTACACAGCATCAAATCCCTTAGACCACCTCCACATGAGACCATGTAAGTCATATCCGCATTTGGAGCAACATACCATCCATGGGACGGAAACAAGTTGACAGACGGAAGGCCACCTCTCACCGCAGCCGAGCTTCTGAAGCATCCCGAGTACGAACATGTGACATGGGATCTAAAACCAGCGCAAAAGGGTAAAGTTGCCGTTGCAGAGGGTCGAGGCGGGCCTATACAGATATCGTATGAAGTCCATGGCAATGGCCCAACAAAGCTTGTGGTAGGTAATACATCTGTTCGTATCACTCTCCTCCAACAGTGAAAAGAACACTCGGTGAACCTGTTTGTCAAATGCTACTGGTACGGATATATCTATTCATTTTTTGATCATCGCCTTTTCGAGAGATGGATAGTGTCATCAAGAGGTCTTTGTTGGATGTTGATATGAGTTTCAGTGGATTATGGGCCTTGCAGGATTCAAGACAACATGGCAACGGCAAACCAAAGACTTTGGTCATGGTCAAAACACGAACCGAGACCAGAGCACCAAGTATTCGTGTTTGATCTTTGACAACAGAGGGGTCGGGAAATCTGACAAGCCTCTGATGCGGTATTCTACTTCTGAAATGGCAAAAGATACTCTAGAACTTGTTAATCATGTTGGATGGACGTCTCAGCGTCAATTACATATCGTTGGAATAAGCTTGGGTGGTATGATTGGTCAGGAGCTTGTAAGCTTTCCATTCCGGCTGTACGGGAAGGGATCTTGCTGAGCCCAGATGTAGGCGTTAATGGTGCCAGAGAGGATAGCATCATTAACTCTGATGGCGACTGCACCAAGGCTTTTCAGTACAGTGGTCACTATCCCCTTTCCCACTCCTAGACAATATTTTGCTGAATTGGATAAGGGCTACTTCCAAAACCTTAGAGATAGAATCAATATGTTGTTCGTCACTCTTTCCTTACAATTCTTGTGCCAGATGCCTCACCACTAACACTCGCCCCTCAGTTTACCAAAGGCCATAGACGATCAACTGGACTCCATCAAAGCACGCACTTTCAGTCAACCCTGGCTGAATGAACCAGACGCCGAAGGCCATTTTCCCACAAACGGCGACCGCTGGGCTGCCCAGGAAGTGACAAAACGACGAGATGTTGAGGGTTTCACCAGACGCGGCTTCATTCTTCAAGCGATAGCTGCGAATTGGCATCACAAGAGTGCAGTGCAGCTGAATCAATTGGGGGATCAGGTCGGCAGAAACAGAATCCTGGTAATCCACGGGACAGCAGATAAAATGATTACGCAGCCGCACGGCGAATTATTGGTAAAGGAACTGGGTGGAGAGGAGAAAGGGGTGACGCGCTGTATGGTAGAGGGAAGGGGCCATGGGTTGCAAATGGAATGGAGAAGGGATCTCACAAAGTTGATTGCGGGATTTGTGGAGAAGACGGGGAAATTGTAGATAGAAATTCCCCGTCGTTCCAGGACTTTGGACTAACCACCAAAAGGTGACAAGAGAAGCAGCCACAAAGGTCGTTTGTGGATTATTGACACCTCGCGTCCTCTCGTTGGAGTGTTACGGTAAGCTTGGCTAGGCTCATCGCTTCCCACGCCATTTCTTCTCCAGCTCCCCTGCCAGTGCTATCACGCCTTCAAGCGAAGTGGTGGAGCATGGGGAAATGGTGAAATGGTGAAACGGAAGCGAACACAAAACTTAAGCTTGATTTCATGAGCGGAGACATTTCAACTCAGATCCCCGGGATACGTCCCTAGATGCTCTCCAAGTCGCCTCTCATATGCCACGGCAACTCCATAATCGAGATCCCATCCCAGATAGAATCGAACGAAGCCACCTTCTCGTGGCGCTAAGGCTGCCATCAAAGTGTCACTTGCAAAGTCAACTCCACGCTATGCAGAAACCCATATGTTACAACCCAGTTCGCGTATTTCATAAATGTCCCGAGCTCTTCTCCAGAAACTCCTTCGCCTCATTTACTTTTGTAGCCAAATACGGACTTCCCCCTCGATCTGGATGATTCAGCAGCATAAGTTGACGATGATTCTTTCGTATTTTCTCTTTGGTAAGCATACGCTCACTGTTCATCAAAAGGTCAGCTCTCCATCTTTGTATTTCCAGCCAGGTAGAACATCGTACTTGAGTTGTAGTATTAACGACGCCTCCCTTCTATTCATCTTAGGCTCAAAGCCGCCTTTATAGTAAGCCTTGCCCAAAGCGCTCACACCTGCTGCTCCACCGCGGTACTTTCGAAGTGCGACTATGCCTGCTCGTCCCTGCGCAGTTCCGTCAGTAGATAGCTCGCCACTGAAAGAGGTGAAGGAGGCTTTACGAAGAACGCAGCAGCAGCAACTCCTACTCCCACTCCTATCACCGTCGCCATGCTTGAACGGGGCTTGTCTTCGGAAGCCACTATTTCCAGTATGGCTGCAAGTTCGAGACAGGTCACTGCATCGCTGACCTGACAAGATGAACAGTGGTAAAGAAAATCCGGTTCGAGAGAGCGGCGATGTCGGATTTGCCCGCAAATAATAGCCTAGCTTCGAAGAAGCTAGCGCGGGCTCCATGATTTTCCGCTCCGAGTCTTGAAGACATTCGCACGAACTTTCCAGGATTTACATCGTATTTCAAACAAATCCACAGAGAGGCAAAGATGAGGATCGAAACCTGTTGGTGTTCCTGTCTATGAGAGTGTTAGACACGATGCTAATACGTGCGCTAGGTTACTTTTGTTCGCACCCTGTCTATCCCTCGGTACGTAGATATCTGAGATGACCTTTCCTGCTTGATCATGTTTCGAGAGCAAGAGACCCAGTCTACTCGCGAGACCTGTCCTGAAACTCCATCCCCTACGTCGAATAAGCGATGCTGACACGGAAATCTGCGTAGAAGGGTGCTTCTGCCGATTGCTCCTCTGGATTCCTTCGGAGCTGACAGATGCAGGTATAACCTTCGTACGCAACGACGCCAAACAATTCAAGTTCTGCAGATGTAGGTCCCATTGATTCCTCTCCTTGTATGAAACATGACAAAGCTGAGCCCAGTTGACACCCTTGATAGCAAAATGCCACAAGAACGTACATGAGCCCCCTTACCCGAGTCTGCTCATCTGCTAAACCACCTTCCAGTTCAAGATGAAGCGTAACCCAAGAAAGCTGAAGTGGACCAAGGCATTTCGGGTAATTTTCATCGATGAGCCAATTCCTTCAAGAGGAGCATTTGACCTATTCATCAGAAAGCCGCTGGTAAAGAAATGACCGTCGACACCACGCTTCAGTTCGCTGCCCGCCGGAACGTCCCTGTCCGCTACGACCGCAACCTTGTTTCGACAACGCTCAAGGCCATGCGACGAGTCTCGGAGATCCGGGCGAGGAGACAGAGAGTCTTCTTCAAGAACCGCATGGCCGGTAATAAAGAGAGGGTGAGGGCTGCGAACAGGAAGTTGGTGGCTGAGAACGAACATCTGCTGCCGAGGCAAAGAGCAAGCGAGAGGATGGCCGCCGAGGTGGAGCAGCCGTTGGAAGTCGAGCCGATAAAGGTGCCTGTGCAGAAGGAGAAGGAGAAGGAGAAGAAGAGGGTGAAGCAGAGGATGCAGGTTGGCGGTGGCATGGAGGACGAGATGGATGTGGACTAAATCCCTGATCTTTATAAAACTACGATACCAATGTTCAAAGCGTGGCGTTCGGATAACAATAGAACTATCCTTTCCAACCAAGGACATCATCATCTCCAACTCCTTCCCTCCCCAAGTGTGCCTTTTCAGGCTCCTTCAACCCCATCTCCACATCCCTCACCACCTCCCATCTGTGCACCTTCTCCCGCCGCGCCTCCAACACCTCCATCCCCCCATCTCTCTTTCCCTCAACTTCCAGATCCCTATAATTATTGCCCGCCCCCCCTCGACCAAAATGTCCTCCTTCTCGAATCCCACGCTTCTCCCGCAACGACGACGACGACGGAGCGACATCGACATCCGCACTACTGGTCCCTGCCGCCAGCCTACCTCTCATCGTAACGTTCCCCGCACCCCCACGACCCGATGTTGAAAAACCGCGACTCCGACTCTCTGAATCATCGACCCTTCCATCATCATTGGCGGCGAGATCGACATCCTGGAAAAGTTTCGTCAGCGCAATGCGGTGATAAAAATAACGTGAGAAAAAAAACTACCTGGCCAGTCTCTTTAGAGATCCTCTCCACGTCTTGCGTGGCGTAAACATTACCAGCTCCGCCTCTTCCGACCCTTTGATATTCCATGATGCATTACATGCCGCAGAAAAATCGTATGCACAAAACGTTACCTAGGTACATAGCGCTGCAAGCGCGTGGGGGACCGTTGCCAAGAACATGCGACATGCTCACATACTTATGTAAAGTAGAGTACACCCCCCCCGATCTCACTCCCAATCAGATCTAGCATGCCCGCCGCCCTAGTCTACCTACCTTACTTTATATCTTATTGCACGATCTACTTTACACTATCTAGGTAAGTCATCGCCGCACGATGCTTGGAAGCTTTGCCTGCTTGGGTGATGGCGCCCTTGCGCAAGATAAGTAGGCTGTCGACCGCACTTGTCCGGAAATCAAGGCGAAGGAATACCTATAGTGTACGTACGGGGTTATAGAGATATGTATGAGACGAGACGACAGTTCTAGAAATTGTTGACGGGGACAGGGGACAGGGGAGGTGGGGAGTGTGAGGTTTAACGGCGATATACAGTCACAGTAGAGGGCCAAGTAAGACGAGTGGTTCGGAGATGGTATGTATGCGGCCCTGTATTGGGATTATGACCTATGAATGAATGAATGAATGAATGAAGGAATGAAGGAAGGATTCAAAGCACCGCGTCGTGGTTCGTTATCATTCGCAAGGATGATGCGTGGCGGCGCCTAGAGATTTATCGTCTACAGCTATAATAGGTACCCATTGTATATATAGAAGCGCGTGAAAACCGCCGATGCTAGTTTACCTTTCCCGGATGACCGGGCAGCTATTTGAACCCACGGTATGCTTGCCGATGTTCGAGAGTGCTTCCGTGGGCAGATACTACAGAAGGATCACGGTACGTGGCGACTGACCCTTTTCTGGTAGAGGCGAAGAAGGGCTCAAGGAGGATGAGGAGGATCTTGGGGATCTGGGGAGGGAGAGAGCTGGCTGGAGAACAAAAGTGGTCTCTCAACACTTGAGTGTACTGCGTAAGCAAATGTTTTGGCGATTTAGCCAAAACCATGAACATCAAGATTACTACCTTACGCCACTCGGCCTCGTGAGTGCCCATACATTACTCTCAAAACGGGCACGAGTGAAAGCGAGCGATTCAAAGGCACAAAGAAGTAGACAAATACAGACCGGATCGACCCAACCAAAAAGCTTCATTAATCAAATAAGCACCGCGACACCCATACACACAATCTCCAAACCTCTTCTCGACATCAACCGCCTTGCCTTTTACCGCGCTTTCAAGCGTCTGTTCCCCCTCGCTCCCGCTGCCATTCCTTGTACGCCTCGCTCGGCGGCGATGGCAAGCTCCCATCATTTCGATTGTGCAATTGTATCCAATCCCTTTTGGACTGCGGCGCTGGGTTGTTCTGGTCTACCATAGCCCGAGCGAAAGTGTCGCTGTCACTGTTGTGTGGGGTGATGGAGGCAAGATGCTGGTAAAGGCGGGGAAGAACGACGAGGCAGCTGCAGAGGAGACCGCAGGCGATTTCGGCCATGCTGTTGGATGGTGAGCCGGGTTCTTTTCCCCTTTCTTTCGTGTGTGTGTGTGGAAGGGGGGCTCACGCCCAGAGAACGCCTTGAAACTTCACATAGCTATAATCTTCCGTTCTGGTCAGATTGACCCGAAACACCAGGCGTAAAATGCTGGCGATGCAAGCTCTACAACTCATTAATGTAACGATCTTGCTTGAGAGCCTGAAAAGGGGAATGGGAAGGGGATGGGACTGACAAAGCGCCGGTTGCAAAGATGGCAGAGATGCCGATTTTACGCTGCGCCGACATCTGTAGGTTCCAGATCAGATATATAGGGATGCTCAACATCGCAATATCAGAGACCGCGTTGAAACTGGCGGATGCGAGATACAAGGCGTCAACGTCCAGACAACGCCCTGGCTCCTCGGGCGTCCAGATCTTGGTACGTGGGGAGCATTGAAAGATCGGGACGAAGAAGAAGGCGAGGTAGAACACGGCGTTCACGACGATCAAGGCTTGACTGAGCCAATAGCCGAAGTCGTGCTTGACCGAATAGAAGACTCGAATGATCAGGAGTAGGATGGAGCACTTTGTGAAGAAGAGCGAAACGCTGTAAAGGATGTCTTCATAATTGCCGAACTATCTGTGTTACTAGACGTGTGATACTAAGCACACGAAGAGCTTTGCCAGACTCACTCTCTTTTGATATTGAACCTGCGAGTAATGAAGATTCCACATATGGGTGCCACCACCGTGAGTACCAATAGACCATTCAACTCCTAGGTAGGCTATAAAGGTTGCCTAGAGCAGCGATTTAAATAAGTTGGTCGTTGTCTCAACTTGAAAGAGAGGTATCTCGTCTTCACCAAGAAGCAAGCCAACAGTGAAGAAACAGAGCTCACCCATCCGACTAAACAAGTATCTGGCGTAGGTAGATAAGACGAGTTTTCCCAGGAACTAGCTAGATCCACTTACAGTCTTCCCACTTTAAAGCCTTGACTATAAAATTCTTCGTGTAGAGGCGCGCAGCTACCATGACTGTAGTCGTGAGAACACTTGCGACTATTGTCAAAGCCTGATAGGGTCGCAAGGTAAATGGGCTAAAGAACTCCGCTGGAACACCAGGCGGAGGCGCTAAGGCCGGCTGATTTGGGGGAGGGACGGCCGGTGATTGAGCCATTTGTTTGGGCGGTTACAGCTGATTCGTAAGCGCTGGCGATTTCCTCTTGAATCCGTGAGAAGAAAGCTGGGAAAAGTAAGAAGAGACTTGGGTCTTGGATGGTTCTTATGCTCACCTGACACATGAGATGCCATGGTTGGGTCCAAACGCGTTTGCCAAGATGGTGTGGTGGGCAAGAGCTGAAAATGATCCGAGTGTCGAGAAGAAAGCTTACGGATTGAGGCTGGCTAATGGGAGAAAAGAAACGTTGTTTGGAAGAGTGCGGAGAAATAGAATTGACTTAACCACAGAACGGCAGGAAGATGTGTGTGGGTGTGGGTGTGGATGTGGGTGTAGGTGTGGGAGGCTACTTCCATCGCTAGCATGTTAGACGCTGAAGACATGCATATGGTCAGGCCATGACTTTCCCATTGGGCTTGGCCATTGGTGGCCTCAAGATGAAGCATTCCAGTTTATGTACACCCTCAACCAGGCCTCTCGTCCCTTAATGTAGGTGGTATTGGCGGAGATAAGGAGCATTATAACATAGCTGATAGAGAGATCAGGCGTTCATGTGGGCTCAAAAGCGCAGGAAAGGCTGAGGTGTCCCCCACTAATCCACACAAGGCACAATTGATGGGCGACAAGAATTCATTAGCAAACATGCGAATACATATCCCAAAGGGAATTCATACCGGTACCCTATTCGACACAAGGCTGTCCTCTAGATTGATGCATTCAGACTCCCTCCATCGAGCTTATCAACGTTGATCTGCATCGAGGAAGATCTTTCATATCATTGCCTACTAAAGTAATCGCGTCCGTCAACCATGCACAGCTGCCTTAAAAAACGCCTTGATGTTCAGCAACTCTGACTGCATTGCAGGGAATCCCTTTCATCCTTGAGGATTGAAGCAGTCAGCCCTGTCTTCTGCATGAGAACGTGCCTCGCCTTTGCATGTGTCCAGCCACCACCAAAGTCCACGAGGAGTCCCAAAAGAGAGAGTAAGGGCTGAGACGGGGCAATATACCTGCATTTGACTCTAATATAAGGGCAGAAAAGTGCACGTCAGCCTTGCGTACCTTCCCTGCGAATTGCCTCGGCACAAACGTTTTCACTTTCCACAACACCTACCCGCTCCTGCCAAGATCTCGGATAACGGGACACTCGTGCGGCCGACAAGTCTAAACCCTTGGCTGTCTTGCCGTAAGAAGCTAGCCTCTCATGGAGGGATCCAAATTGAAGGAAAACGGGATGACCTTATTGGTGGGTACTCCCGCGCTGGACTGCCAAGGACCTAGACTTATTGGCCACACGAGTATGTACTTTACGTTCAAGGCCAGTCTGTGCTGAAGGTTCACTCGGCCTGGAGTTATATTTGTTTCTCTATTTCAAAGAAAGTTGTTGATAGACTGCGTACACATTATGGGATATGATCAATACCTAATGAAGCAGCATACTTGGCTTGCCTGCCCTCTACACGGCCAAGACCCTCTGCCCAAAATCCCACAGTCCGGCACTACGATGATTTCCCCTTGAATTTGGCAAATTCACCAGTATCTACGCATCGTCTTCGTCTCCACCCATACTTGGCATGCAGTCACTAGGATCGATAGATCATTGTCTGATTTCCACCTGGGCGTTCTGTGATCTCACCAAACCTAACGGTGGACGCAGCGTCTTCAGCCTTGTCAGCATTTTCAATCGTGGGCTGCACAGGATACTCTGCATCCATCTAGTACAGTGAGATTGAAATATATCCAGTCTTAGCCTCGCTTCACGGCAGATGGTACATCGATGCTCTTGATGTGCTCCATCAGACTTTATGGCTACCTTTCACGGCCTTGCCGACCTGCGACCTGCAGGCAAAGCCTCAAAAATTGTTCCACCGAGCCTGGGTAATTTGCTTCCGCCCTTTTCCGCTGGCGCAGGCAAAAAGCCAACAGCAACCAAGTATGCCAGTACATGCCCAAAGTCCGCACACCTACAGCGTTCGCAGCCATGGAACATTCCCGACTCATTGTCTTTCTATCATACAGCCTCACCGCCGCCGCCGCATTGGCGTTTTCCAGCTCTGGGTCAATAGTGTTCGTAGGCAAGTCTCTCATGACGAAGTGGAACAGTGGGAGTAGAGCATGCTTCTCCGCTTTGTAGTCGTCATAAACGTATTTCTTTATTATCGTGCACCGTTCCTGGTAAGACACCATCGGTACGCGATATCCATATTTCTCAAGAGCACCGATCCACTCATTCAATGTCAGGCGCGGATGGCTAGTAACTTGAGCGACCCCTATGGATTGTCCGGTAGTAACAGGTAGGTGTAGTGCCGCGGCGATAACGATTTGATTGACCCGCGCGACAGGGACTGCATTGACTGTGTTCACAATGTTAGGACGCGCTCCCACCTGTAAAGAACCCTTCCACAACCGAATGAGGAAGTCGTCCTTAACCGAAATGCCGGATCCCGGATCCCCCGTGATATATCCCGGGCGAAGAATGGCACCACCAGACACCAAACAGGCCCCGCCGTCCGGCTTCGCGTACGATAAATTCGCTCGCCCACTTCGACTGTCCATAGCCTGTGCCAAGACCCTTGCGACTACCTTCCAGGTCATCCGTCTCCGGTACAGCGGTACCGAGCTCCTGCGAGAGCCGGATGTAGTACTCACTATCTAGTGTTGAGGTCGAGCTGACAAATGCCAATCGCTTGGGCTTGCCGAAGGCGCAAAGTCGGACGCAAGCCATTGTGCTTAACACGTTAGCCGCCTATAGATGGGAGTGTGGCAGCGTCCAGTTAACTTGGGCGCCGTTATGAACTACGATGTCAACCTCGTCCAAAAGACGATGCCAGAAGTTCTGGCATAGACCAAGCTGTGGCTTCGAGATATCCCCGATCACGACCTCGAGCCTTGATGTACTTGCCCAGGCTGGAGGCCATAGGCCGTAGGCCTTCATCGTGCTCTTGAGCCGATTGAGACCCACCGCTGCATCCTCGGCTCGCACGTGTGCGATAACAAGTGCTTTGATAGGGCCGTTAAGGAGCTCGTGTAAGATATATGAGCCTAAGAAGCCCGTGGCGCCAGTTAGGAAGACGACACACAAGACCCCTGGCCTCTGCCGCGTAGGCCCCATCCTCGAAATTTTCGTCTCTGGATAGAGCCATCGCGTCGAGGCGCAGACCAATGGGGTCTTGGGCGCGATCGATCTCTGAGGCATGCGCCTCGAGGGTCGGAGATTGAACTGTTACACTTACCGACACGTCGATATCCTTCCATTCTTTCTTAACACAGAAAACAATCTACTGCGCGAGGATAGAGTGGCCACCTTCATCGAGGAAGTTGGAGTCCGGCACAAACATTCGTGCAGAGCGGTTGGGAAGGACCGATGCCCACGCCAGCTGAATCTGTGTGTCGGTCATCTTCGCCGTCACGGACGAAGACCTCCTCTGGTTAAGAAAGAGATCTCCTGCTGAAGATGCTGAAACCACCGCTTTGCCTCGGGTACGAAATATGTGACAAAGTGTTGGCTCCTTATCCTTGTCTCTTCGAACTAAAGTGACGTTTTCGCGCACGAATGGATGTGTATATATCGATCTCGCCGAGCTTGACTCGAAAGGCACGGATCTTAGTTTGAGAATCAATCCGATTTATATACTCGACACTTCCGTCGGCACGAAAACGACCAAGATCACCCGTTCTATAAATGCGATCTCGTGGTCCTTTGTAAAGCTTTCTCCACGCTTCAAGAGGTCCCGAAGCAGCTTGGTGGTCATACTGCTGCATCTGTTTGCTAGGATCGATAAAACAGTTTGGGAAAAACTGAGACCGGTTGAGTTCCGCTGTCTTGTCATCGTCTCCAAGGAATACCTCTCCGAGACCCCCCTGCTCGAAGTAACAATTCCCCTTGCTCGCCTACTCCGCAGAGCCTGGACCTAGGTTCCTGGTCGACAACTAAGAGCTGGACATGCAGCATGCCTTGATCAACCGGAATTACATCTTGCAGGTGGTGCAGAAACGTGGGGTTCCGGGCTTTGCTTGGGACCTCAAAAAAAGATACAGAGCGTTGTGATTCCGTGGAGCCAAAAAGATTGGTCACTGTAGCATTAGGAGCAAGGTCGCGCAGCTCTCGACGGGATGTCTGGGACTCAAGACAATGCTTGCAGTCGATATTGCCTAATTTTAGCTCTCCATTATCGAGAAGCTCTATAGCTGGAACATCAGATTTTGATACTAAGGTTATAAACAACAAAGTCCACAACAATGTCAGAAGGCTGGCCGAACTCCTCAATGGCCCTCTGCAGATAGACAAGAAATCTAGGTCTCGCAACGTCTAACAGTACCTTCTGACGCTCTGGGTGATAGTGTGGATCAAGCACACTAACAGTCGCGCCAATTTTGAGGGCGCCCATATACGCTACCACAAGATCGACCCTATATTCCTATTAGGTGGTAACGCGCGAAGGAGAAAGCCTGTTAGGAACCGACCCTCGATAGGCGTATATCATGCTAACATCCCCTAATTCACACCCCTGCGCCAGGAAGTAGTAAGCAAGCTGGTTTGGAAGTTTCGTTGATCTGGCTATATGTAAAAGTGCGCTGAGCGCTTCGTAGGCTTTTGGTTTCAATCACACAGGGCCTGTCTGGGAACCGCTTAGCATTCGATGCGAATATCTCATGGATGGCTGTCGTGGATAGGCAAGAACGTGTCAAGATGAGCGGGAAATTGGATTTATAGGTGGTATATCGTACCTCCACGATAATCACCCTAATGGAGGTCGATTGTCGGATCTGAAGGGGGAGAAATCCTTCATGTTAGGAGACAAAATAGTTGACAGAGCAAGCTTGAGTCTGGTAGATGCGGTCTCTTTTGTTTTATTTTGGTTTCTTTTCTTTCCTGTTCTTTTCGTTTCTCTTCTTTTCTTTCCTTCTCCTTTCCTTTCTTTTCCTTTCAATATCGGCGATTACGAATTCTGTTATGTGGGACGTTGGGGAGAAGTGTTGTTTGAACCCACTTGATAGGTAATAGACCCGCTTATGTCGCTTGTACGGAGTACTAGTGCAGCCACATGTGAACCATGTGGGTCCAGCAAATTGAGCATGGGAATAATACCCCTTAGTTGACCGACTTTTGATATGGAATTCATAGGAATTCGGTGAAAGTTTGGGTCCGATTTCGGAGCCCCTTTGTCCTACATAATCTGGATCATAACCGCCTCCATGCTTTTCTCCTTATGCTGTTTAAACACGATCATTATGGTAGTCATAATCATAATTTACTACTATTGAGACTACTCGATTATTAATTATTCCGCTCCGCAATCTGAAAAAGTTCTTTCGAATGAGTCGGAAGAAAGTAGGCCCGGAGCCGAGGGAACTTAGCGGTACATTTCTCCCATGTCTTCCCGTGCCAAGAGACTGGATGCGACAGGACAGTCCGAGGGTCGCGGCAAAAACTACCTACCAACATTGCCCGTTCCCCACTCCATCCTCGCATCCTTTTTTACGCATTGATAGACCAACTTCTGGGAATCAAATCTCCATCACTGTACATAATACCTTTTCACACAGTCGACTGATCTGATCCAGCTATCTGGATTGCCTCAGAACGAAGAGCCCTACTGTAAAAAGCAAAGAGAGTCGTTACCACTGTTATCCGCTTACTCCGCTCCCAACCACCTTCCTTCATTGGCAGACTATTTCTCCGAGTTCATGCAAGATTCGATGACTCTAATGTCTCATCTTGTTCACGGGTCAAAGACGTAGCAGCTCGGAACCCTTATCACTCCCTCACCTCCTCACCTCTTCCCCATTCTCTTCAAATATATACTCCTGTTGCCCTTGTATACCCTACTCAGTCTCAGCGAAGAACATTTCCAAACATGGTTTCACGCAAGAGCCATCCCAAGAGCCGTAACGGATGTGCCAACTGCAAGAAGCGGCGAATCAAGGTAATGCTTTTCCAACCTTTCCCCCTCCCCCCAGCTCTGCTATGTTCGATCCTACCATCTTTATGACAGCGTCTGGGATTGTCGTTACTGACGCCATCTGATCTTTCCTGCTATCAGTGTGACGAAGTAAGGCCTCGATGCTCCAACTGCGAGAAACACTCGATAAACTGCGACTTCTCCTCACACGCGCCCAAGAGCGCCTCAACTTCGTCGCCGCAAGATCGTCGACGCCATAATTCGGATGCCAAATCAATGCTTTCCGTACAAGGCAGCTCGACTGACCATTCTCCTGCACTGCTGCAGTCTCAGCAGTCTCTGTTCGATGGTCCAAGATCCCAGCTGCCCCCTTTACAAATGTCGGAACTCGAGTTGTTACATCATTTCACCACCGAAACATGCTACACCCTTTCGGACCGGCCTGAATCCCATAGACTATGGAGGGTCACTGTTCCCCAGGTAGCTTTTCAACACGACTTCTTGATGCGAGGTATACTCGCAATCTCAGCACTGCACCTTAGTTGTTTGAGACCGGACAGACAAACCTATTGGTGCCACGTAGGCGCCAAGCAGCAAGACGCTGCGTTAAGTTCTTTCCGGGAGATCATGACGAACATGGACGAATCAAACTGCGATGCTCTCCTTGCACTTTCTTCACTGATCGTGGTCTATGGCTTTGAGTCTCCAAAGAATTCCGACAGCCTCGGCATGTTCAATTATAAGGGTCAAGATTCTGATGAATGGCTTCCACTTATCCGAGGAGTCAACTCGATTATCATGTCGGTTTGGCCGTGGATAAAGAACGGCCGGCTGAGTGGTCTCCTCCATGACCACATCCAGGAACCGCCTCGGACAGAGCTACCTAGTGTTCTGAGTGAGCAACTCTCACACCTTGAGAATATGTGCGATCGCGCTTCAGGTGGACCCGAGGCGGTCAACGCCTACAAAGCCGCTCTTGCAACGCTTAGGGTCTCCTTTGTAAGGATGAACAATAGACCACCATACGAATGCGAAGTTTCAATAGCCTTCTTGTGGCCGGTCATGATACCGCAGGAGTATATAACGATGTTGAACGAGAAGAGGCCGGAGGCCCTCGTCATCCTGGCTCACTACTGTGTCATTCTCCACCATCTCGACGATTATTGGTGGATGAGAGGATGGGCAACGCATATTATCGACAACATCCATCGCGAGCTTGACGAAAATTGGCTTTACTTCACTCGATGGCCCACCAATGTCATTTCCGTGGATCAGAAGGTCCTCACCAACGGGACCTTGCAGACTCCAATTTCCGGCAATCGTGTCAGCAACAACTTCAATACATCAGTAGATTCAGCACTGGCGATTCCGGATGAACAGCTCAAAGCCGAAAATGACCGATGAAGGCCGTGGTCCCGATACATCCTCCAATATGCTATCGGTCATCCAGCAGCTCGGCCGAGATTGCGTCTATTGTCCATTTGAGCAAGAATTACGGGTCTCTCGGGTCTTTGTTCATTTGCCCCAATTGTGCTGCCCCGCAGATCTACTGAATTATACTTGTGTTCGACGGTTGCTATTTTCTTCACCGCACAGTACCGACAAGACATTTATCCCGTCGGAGGATCGTATAATAATTCCCAATATGGAATGTACGGGAAGGAAGTCGCTAGAAAGGCGAGACCCTTCGGAGGCTGCGATTGGATCTCCACTCAGTAGCGCGGTAGCGTGGTGGCTTGAAATGGCGTGCGTTATGGCCGAGGGATCGCGGAGGCCATCCATAAATTCGACCTTGTGGTCAACTCATTATGCACTGCGGGTTGTGCACCTTCGAGGTTTTTATGGACAGCGGTGAATAGGGCAAGACGAAAGGAGATTTTGCGGAGAAAACAAATGATGAAGGGAACGAGGCACGAGGCAGGGGAATGGCAGGATTGCGAAGAGATAGATTCCATTGGATTTCCCCGTTTGAGCTTCGGATTGCCCGCATTAGACAAGAGGGATCAGCGTGGGCGCTCTGCCTCAATCAGCCTAGGCAGGAAATGTTCTAGCCTCAGGTACCGCATTTAGGTACGCGGTTGGCACCATTGGCACCAGGAATCAGGACCCGAGCTGATGTGGTTTGTACTTCGGACGAACATGTGGTGGGAGAAGTAACATGACACAAAGTGGAAAGATACCTAATATTAACAATGTACAAGCATGATGGTTCAAATCGTAAGCATGCGTCTTGTATCGTGACCACGTTTGAACCCTTGGAAGGTTGGCTTAACACACGAGGAAATGGTGAATTGAGGAATTGGCATGGGTTCTTGCGCAATTGATTAGCAGCGCGTGATTGGGGTCGGAGCAATCTGCTGACCCTAAGGTAATCCACCACTTAATAATAATTAGCCCGTGAGCGCAGGGATCATCCCCCCAAAGTCTAGGCAGGTCCCCCCTCCTTTAGCCTCTAACCTCTCTTTGCACAACCCCCGCAGCTGGCTGCTAGTACACCAGGGAAAGCCAGCAGCCAACCAAGCTTTGCTTGCTCTTTCCAATTATTATTTTATTCTTCTGATTTTTCTCCCCATAATAATCTTTCTTCTTTCTTTATTTCATTCTGTCCTTCTTTGCTTGTGCTACCATTTCACTATAGAACCTCTCACTCCTTCGGCTTGACGGTCCCAACACAGTTGCATTGCCTACAGGCTCCCTTGTCTCAGGCTGCGCCTCGGTCTCGACCAGGAATCAATCAGTAAGGCTACCCGCGAGCAGGCGTTTTGACAGCTACCGTTTTCTGCTGGAGAAACGGTCCTCGTTCAACCTGCGAATGACGATACGACCAACTGCACCACAAAATATACCTGGTCCACAAGTGCTCTCAGTCAGTCAGTTCAGAAACATCAGCAGCCCTCAGACGTGTGTCACCTGTAGTCACAAAACTGACCCCGAAATCACGCATGTTGCCTATAACCCAATCCCGGGTAACACTCTATACCTTTGGCTCTCTAGGCCTGGCTTACTGACCAGAGCCATCGATCAAGAGAGCCAAACTTACTCCACAATGGCCAGCTTCAAGGTATTCCCTCCTCATCTCAAAGACAAAAAGCTCTCGGACTAACAGTCATCTGAGCAGGAACCCCAGGTCAGCCTCCCTCAGAGCTCTCACAGACTCTCGGTGACCTCCACGTCCTCCTCCAATATGCCAATACGCCATGCTACATCAAGACACCACTCGCACTCGGTCTCTCTCGGGGCTGTCAATCCGTCCCACCGAATTACTAGACGCAAGAGCATGAATGCAAGTGCGGTCAACAATGTCGCTGCCATTGCAGCTGCACTCAAGGATGTGGACGAGAAGGGTTCCACTTCCTCGAAACACGGAAGCTTGAACTTGAAGTCTGCTGCAAGTAGCCGAGGCCTCGAATCTAGCAAATATGGTAGTTCTACCGGTGACAGGTACCCTGTAGGTGGGCTTGCAGACAACTACGATAATGCCAATGAAAAAGCCATGGACGATGAAGAATCCATTCTCGAGGATGACTTTGAACCAAATGAGAATATCACCACCGGATCAAAAGCAAGAGCTAGGCGTGCAAGCGAAGGTTCATACCTCAATAAGGGCGAGGGTAAGACATCCAGTGGTGAATTGAGATGTGAGGAATGCGGAAAAGGTTACAAGCATAGCAGCTGTTTGACGAAGCACCTGTCAGTATTTCTGGTCTTCCCGTCATGCAGCTGTTTGCTTTCATCTTTCTCCCCCGTATATCTGTGTCTCGTAGTGTCATCACTCCTTGGCGTTCATTTCGCACCGATGTCCAAGAGCTCCTTTGTTGACAATTGGTGTTTGTAGGTGGGAGCATACTCCTGAGTGGACGTACACTTCAAAGCTTCTTATATCTAAGCATCAGCAAGTCCAATTGCTCCAAGCTGCCTCGGTACTAGTTGGAATGAACCAAGACGCAATAGCAGTGGAAGAGACAACGAAGCCATCTGAGAGCGACCACTCATCTGCTTCTCCTACCGCATCTGGATCCTCTGACGTAAGGGAGGAAGAGTACTATATCAGCTCAGCTGAGACCACGCCTCCTCCCATGAACGACGACTACGCCATGGCAGAGGATGCATACAATGATCGAAGCAAACGATATAGCGGCAACAGCTCATCGTTCTCGAGGTCGTATCAATCCGCGCCTTCATTCTCGCTGCCCGCTAGTAACAACCTCAGCCACTACCAACAACAGCGAGGACCCTCTTCATCTGGCGTTGCATCTACAGATGCAGATGAGGATGAAGCTGGCTTGGTGGCTGCTGTTGCATCTTTGTGCAGCTTCGGTAATTCAAGGAGTAGCATTGTTCAATTGCCTGAGGATGTTCCGCCGGTGCCTCCTGTACCCGCTAGGTACCGTGAACACAACGCCAATAGGCTCTCTGGCAGCTTGGGACAAGTCCCAGAGTTAGACTTGTCAGTCCCATCCTATCAACGGCTCTCAGATGAACGTGACATGAAGATGGGTAACAGCCACGTTGTCTATGTTCACGAAGACTTTGATTGTGACGACGGTCCGATTTCCCACGGTAGAAGCGATGAAGAAGACGACGGTGTTTTTGGAGCAATGGAGGGCGTCGAGCGCCTTCCCCGTGCGTGACCCAAAATGGCACTCCCATTTCTCCTTGAATCTTACCATTTAACAATGCATTTACGCCAAGCATGGTGCATCCTGTCTCCGCAGACTAATCTCTAACACCGAAGAGTGGGCCTTTTTGTAAGTCCACGAGGTTGAAGTGGAGATTGGTCTTCAGCGTCGAGCAGACACCCCATTGTATTTTTGTTTGGAGTTTCACGGCATGCGTTGGGTATACGCTGTCTCAATTTAGCAACACAAATCGTATCTACGTGACTGTGCTACCGTGTCGTAAGCCTTTGTGTCTGAGAGCAAAAGCAAAACGAACGTTCCAACAACATGGCCATCAAACAGTGTAATCCTATGAGGCCGAAGGCTATCCTTCCTGTACTGACCTTGTTCCTCTAGAGTGCTCGTGTCGTTCCCTCTTATCGCGGCCAGCCCTACGCACAGACCAGTCAACATTCACTCTCCCACAACCTTGCACCCTCCCAGTCCAAGTCTAGCCAAATCCGTCCATCCACATGTTCCAACCGGAACAATCACCACAATTCTGTCCCTCCCAAAGCCAGGATACAGAAATTCAACATCGCAACATCGTCGTCTGCCACGCTTGATAGGTGCCAATGAAGCCACGTATCCCTCGCCTTGTCATTGAAGACCCCGATTCGGCTTCCAGAGAGCCGCTACTCACATATGCGATCATCACAACATGTTTTCAGGAGCTTCGGTCGTAGAACATCTGATTCGTCCGTGGCGAAGCCATGTTTTTTGTGTTGCGTTTTTACGGTGAAGGTTTCTGACAAGTGACAACGAAACGGCATGGCGGTTGCAAGATGGGTTCATCAAGATGGGTTCATCAAGATGAGTCCATGTGAAGAACTTGGCAGGGAATGATGGCCTTCTTGCCAATGTACTTGAGCATTTTATCCGAGAGGATCCGTGGGCTTTGGGCGATGTTTTGCATTTTTCCTGGACTTTGGTCGCTTGCCGTGCATTTGGAGTCGCATTTCTGCCGTTGCTGGCGGTCGATATTTCTTCGCAATGAGCAATATGGTTCTACTTCTTTCATGTGCAAGAGCGAGCAGGTTAATTTCCTTGTTGCTCAATCTACGGTCTACGCGGCACATTCCATTGCGCAGACTGGATCCTTCATTTTCATGCTAGCTCAAAGTGCACGTCTTCACGCAAGGAGTTTGTAGTGTGAATGATGTTTTGATACTTTTCACATCTAGCTATCTAGGTGCAAGCTCTCAAAGAGGAGGAATACAGTAGGAGATCGGCCTTGTTGGCAATCGAGAGCCATTGAGCCCTACTGCCACGTCACGGCCAAGACCATACTGGGGTACATCGAGACATATGCTAATTCAAATTCAGGTAGATGATTCGATGAAGAAAGAGACGTTGGCTGGATTGGGTTGGCAGGATGGGGATGGGATAAATGGGATAGAACCCAAGAAAAGACAAAAGGAGATGAATCTCGTTAGCAACCCGAAGGTTGAGCTGCGGGGTCGCGTCAAGGCCAAGATTCTTCCCGCAGTACATCGGAAGATACATTCATATATTCAGATGTATGTTCACTGGAGGAGACCTAGGATGAAGGGAGGGATGGGAGGAAGGGATGAAAGGTAGGGATGTCGGTAGGGAGGGTGATGGAGGGAGGTATAACACAGGATGGTATAGGAGAGGGAGGTAGGTAAGGTAAGGTAGGTAAGGTAAGGTAAGGTAACGTAGGGTAAGGTAAAGCTGGGATTGGATGAGAAGGGATAGAGGACAGACAGGATGAAAGAGATGGTCTTGGTTAGCAACCTCGCAAGGTCGAACCCCAGCGTTGCGAAAAAGCCCAAGACGGTGCTGAGGTACCAGATCGAAAAAATGACAAGATGAATTCAGATATATGTTCAATGAGGAAGTAAGGAAGGTAAGGGAAGGGAAGGAAGGTGTGGAGAGGGATGAGAGGCCATGGTGAAAGGCAGCGGTGATGAAGGGCGGCGATGGAGGGCGGTGTCGGCGAAAGAGAGGGGCGGCGGTAGAGAGAGGCGATGGTAAGGTGCGTTGACGTTGATGGAGGGCGGTAGCGGTGGTAGAGAAAGGCGGCGATGATAGATGGAGGCGGCTGAGGCGGTGAGGGCGGCGAAGGTGATGAGGGAGATGGTGGTATCGAGGGCGGTAAAGAGGACGGCGATGAAGGGAGGCGGCGGTGAGGAAGGGAGGCGACGGTGAGGAGGATAAGGAAGTCGATGAAGACGAGACAACGATGGCGATGAGAGCGGTGAAGACGGTGACGTAGGTGAGGGTGGCGTTGATGAGGAGGGTGATGAGAAGAGAGGGAAAGAGAGAAGAGGAGAAGAGAAGAGAAGAAAAGAGAAAAGAAGAGAGAAGAGAGAAGAGAGAAGAGAGAAGAGAGAAGAGAGAAGAGGAGAAGAGAAGAGGAGAAGAGAAAAGAAGAAAAATTACATACAAAAGGAAGAAAGGAGAAGAGCCGCGTCGGTTATCCCGAAGGGACATATCCGGCGAAGGGGGTTGGATCGGGGTTAAGGTAGTCTGCGACAGCGTCAGCAAGGCCAGTAATCCAGGTGATGGAGATGAGGAAGGAAAGGAGGTGAAGAAGGCAAAGAAAGGGGTGACTTAGCCAAGTGAATATTGTGCTTGGGAGGCCTCACCGGGTGAGGCCTGGAGGGGTTTGAAGAAAGAAGAAGAAGAAGAAGAAGAAGAAGAAGAAGAAGAAAATTGAGAGGAAAATCTAGATATACATACCTAAGGGCCTCCGTTAATGCGATCACTCAGACCAACTCTCTGAGCATTGCAAAAGACCAGAATCCCCAAAAGCCAGCCAAATCGCTGTTTCGATTTATTGCACCCCGACCACCGCTCGCTTCAAAAGATTCCATCGGAACGGGGAAAGATGGAGCTAAAATAGTTCTGATTGTTGGACTAAGTTTCAGAAGCAGAGAAAGTGGATGGCTCTGGCTGGAACAAATGTTTCAATAAATCCGCGGTGCTATGCGAGGAATTAAAGGGGTAAGCCAGCTCTTTTCGTCCATTCTCTTTCTCTGATTTATTACACCACGGCCAGATTTTAACTTGACCTCGAGAACCAAGTGGCAGCGAGAGCCAAAAATGTCCCTAAATTCCCACCGAAGCATTTGGGCTCAGAGAAGGTGCGGTGCTCTTGCTGCTCCAAACCATTTTGCAGCATTACCTACCCCCATTCCTGGCTCTGAATCAATGCCTAAGCGAGCTCGCTACGTGACTTGATCTTTTTTGCCCCTGAGCACGCTACCGTAGTAGTATCTCACCTACGACTTGAAAAAAAAAAACCAGCCGAATCAAGTCGGAGATCGGGTGTCGTGATCGAAGCCTGAGCAGAGACGAGGGAGCTCCAGGTCCATGACGACGGGCAGGAGCAACGGCAGGCCTCTCTACCCAGCTTTTCTTTCCTTTCCTTTCCTCTTATCGAGACGGAAAGCTACGGAGACGTAAGAAACATGCTTGCAACCGCCCCGATCATGTTCTCCTATCGAAATTCTTCGCCTCGTCGCTCGCTGAAGCGGGAGGATATTATCGTTTCGTGGGAAAGAGCTGGCGGCGGCTGGGGATTGATTATTGATTGATCGAGGCATAATTGTCTCGGCGACCGGAACGTGCGACCGTGACAGACAGTCTCCTGCATTCCTTGCTTGCGTTCTACAGAGGATTGGGGATGCTGTGAAGGGAAGCTACTACTGCAATCATTTATGAAATCGAGACGGGGGCTCGGCTTGAGGGAGCTTTGTTTTATCGGGCAGAGTATTCTGCACCGTTTGGGGGCGCGCACGCTCTTGCCCCCCCCCCCTTTACATAGCTTCCCAAACGCCAATGGAATCTAATCCATTCAAGTCCCATCTGCTCCCCACCGCCCAGTCTAACACGCCGGAATCGGTGGTGGCAATGTGCCCAGCTGCTTCTTGGTGTATTGTATCTGCAGACGGAGACAAACTGGTGGCGAAAAAAAGGGGCGATGGTGTGCATACGATACGACATCATCTCCACTTGCCAAACCAGCAGTGTAGCATGAATGGCGGGCTTTTATTGCATTGTCTACCATTGTGGCGGTTGATTAGCAATGGAATGGTCGTGCGGAGGCTTTTCTTTCTTTCTTTCTTTCTTTCTTTCTTTCTTCCTTCCTTCCTTCCTTCTTTCCTTTTTTCCTTTTTTCCTTCCTTCCTTCCTTCCTTCTTTCCTTCTTTCTTTCTTTCCTTCTTTTGTTCTTTCTTTCTTTCCTTCTTCTTTGCCTGCCTACCCTGCAACAACGTCGCAGGCGCGAAAGATGATGCCTGGATCCAAAAAATTGGCACCGCATTCTTCAGCACCAGAGTCTGAGCGCAGAAAAGCTGGAGTTTTGAACACTTTTACCATCACTCACGACGGTAATCAAAACTTGCAATAAATAAATAAATAAATAAATAAAGGCTTGATTGAATACCATCCACGCGCCCCGAGATGACTCGAGCCGGTGATACGAGAGAGAGAGAGAGAGATCAAACGATATTACATTCCCACGCACTGTCTACTCGGTCGGACTCGATGATACTGGAGCTAGAAAAAGACTGCCTGCCTGCCTGCCTGTCTGCCTGCCTCTTTACTTCCGGTACCATGCCCCATCTCATTTCTAAAATAACCGCTTGAGATAGGTAAGGTAGGGAATGGGGTGACGAGATTGGGCTTGGAGCAAGGGTTCTGGATATGATGGCCCTGACGGGAGCTCCTACGCTTTTTGACGGGTGCGGGATCTGCATTCTTCGATCTTTGAGGGGGAGGGGGGAGGGAGAATGGCGATCTGATGACTGGTCGTTTTGGGTTCAAAAATATAAAAGGGCGATACTGTAAAGAAAGGGTTGGGGCCGGTGACGGAGGGGGTTGTCTGATCGTTTGGGTTTTCAATGTTGCTGGAAGTTGAAGCTACATATTTGATTAGTATTGGGTACGAGGTCCTTCGTTAGGTCCTATATTTCCTCCGAAAGCTGCTCAAGGCATACATGCAAGATTATGGAAGAGACGGGAATTGGACTCTTCACAAGCGTTCATCTCACGGCTGGCCACCAAAGACGTACTTCCTGCAAGCCGCTCTTAGCACCTCGACCTGCTGTTGCGCCCTCACGAAGACGTCCCTGTATAGCTCCAACGTCTCCTGGACGAAGTCGTTCCGGCTTTTCGTCCCGGCGCAGATCTCCTTCATCTTGATCTCCATCTCCTTGCGCAGGAACGGCTTGCCGAGACTCGTCTCCAACCCTATACCGTCGTAACCTTCAATCAGGGCGACACCGAGAGTGGTCGGGATGAACTGTTGCACAGAGCCTCCTCCTCCTCCAGCGCTTGCATTACTGCCGCCTCGGCCGCCTCCTCTGCCACCTCGCCCACCGCGACCTCCTCTAGCGTTGGCGCCGCCATTCGCTTGGGCAGCCCCGCCTGCTCGGGGTTGGGTCATGACATAGTCTCGATCCTTGATTTTGGCGATATGCTCGGCCATTGTTGCATCGGTACCTATACCATTGACGTCCATTAGGCCGATAAGCTCAGGCTCGGTCAAATACCCTGGGGCGGTGGTCTCGCCTTCCGTTATGTTTGCTTCAGTCGGTTCGAAGGTCTCGTGCAGATTGAATCTGGGTAAAGGCTGGCTGCTTGTCCACTTCTCGTATGGATAGACGTCCAAGTAGTTGCGCTCCAACACGATCAACCCATTGGTGAAGAACGTCTCGTCGCCATACTCGATTTCGACAGTCGTAGACTCCCCTTTCGCATCTTCCGAGCAGCAAGCGAGGAACCTTCGGACTACAAACTCGTATACTCGGCGATCATCACCGCCGAGAGTTGCGAGGGAAACATAGTTGACTGGATGAATTGGCGGATGGGCTTGGTCATTGTTACGGCCGCTACGTGGCCACTTGAAACCTCTACCTAGGAGTCCTTGCGCGTAGGGGCCCCATGCACTGTCTTGGACTTGCTTCTCGATTAGGTTCCTTAGATCAATGCCCTTGTCGAATGAGTCGGTCTCAGTACGAGGATAACTGATCCAGCCTTTGTTATACAGGCTCTCGGCTATCTTTCGAAAATGTCAGTGATAGTCGTCGATAGCAAGGATAGAGAAGAGTACACTCATCACTCTCTGACTGTCCATTCGCAGGTACATACTTCCAAGCTTCTGAAGCTCCACAGTAGTTAATGGCAAAGGTCGCCATTTACTTGTTGGCTTCGTTTGCAGCTTAACCACCTTTGCGATTCGTGCTGTGAGGCACCTTTCGAAGAGAACGATTACAGATGTCCGGTCGAATAATCGATGCCGCCGCCATGAAAAGGTCACTTCCGTGTCGTCACGGAGATGCATCACTTTGATGCTCCAGAATGCTTCGGGCACGAAATTCTTGACTCTGAAATACCTGTCTACGACAAAACCTAATGTCGGGAACTGGCAAGATCCTGCACAATGTTAGAAATTTCATTCCACGAAAGAGTCTTAGGCCTCAAGGATCACCATAGCTTATAACTCTGTCACTGAGCTCTTCGCCCATTGACTGCAAAGTCAGCGTGTTAAATCGAGTAAAAGCATAGCCGATGCGTAAATCCAGCTCAATTCTTGCTGCAACGGCGTTGACTTGTCGGTCGTCCAGGTTGATTGAATTTTGAGCAGCTCTGACCACATGTCTACATAGATTAGCCAACAGAGGCTACGTCGAAAGCGATGACGCAGATGTTGACATACGCTCTCTCCGTGTTACTGAATTGCGCTCTCTTTACTTCAAGCGTCCTGTTGCCCTGGAAAGCCGCCCGTCGCACCTCTGCACCGATGTGCTCGCCCTCTCGATCGCAATCAGTCCAGATGAACAGAGCTCTAGAGTAGCGGGCTTGTTGTTCGATGTTGTCTGCAATAGCTTTCTTGTCCTAAACTCATTTGAGATTGTGATGCCAGGCTGACGGACAGAAAACGTACCTGGTGTACCACATCCTCGACAGGAGCGTCGAACAAAGACGACGGGGGCGGCGAATGCCATTTGTTGTACTGTACAGGAAACCTGAGCTCATTGAGATGGCCAAGGACGCTCGTCATTGTCACGGAGCAGTTGCCCCATGGTGGACCAAAGTTGAAATCGAAATCGTAGTTCTTTACATATGGATTGCCGGTAATGCTTCGCTTCACACTCGTGAGCCCGGTATCATTACAACTGACCTAAAATCAACCTACCGTAGTTATTTGCCCTCCACTCAAATGCTGAGCCACAGATTTGGCAATGGCTGGCTTCTCAGCAACGCAGAGGATCTTACGTGCCATGCCGTCTTCTCATTCGAACTCTTGCATGACGCCTCCGGTCAGCTTCTCCCATCTTTTCAAATTTTATGCTCGATTATTGAAGCAGAACAATTTGAGGAATACGAGTACGCGGAAAGAAGGATGAATGAGAACCACGCCTTCGGCTCGTGCCGAAGAAATTGGACCCTGCAGCAAGGATCGACAAAGAGTTTTTGATGCACTGATGACGCCAACATTCTTTGCTTCACTTCTTGCAATTGTTCTTGTTCACCTCACGTCTTCGCGCTCTCTAATCGGCGCAACAACATGGCTCTTCCAGTAATCAAGTCGATTGCTGACTGTACTGACTACAGCAAGACGGTCCTGCCCTACATTGGCCAGCTCTACGACCTCCCGCAGCAAATATTCCAAAACATCACGAATGTTCAAGCTCTCAAAGTCCTCTACATTACTACCAATCCGTTGATATCCGCCTTCGCCTTCTCGTTGTTCCTCTTTCCCATATTCCTGGTCGTCTCAGAAATCAACAGGAACTACTCGCAAGTTGATCGGTGTTGGAGTATCCTCCCCACAATCTACAATGCCCACTTTACAGCCTATGCACATGCTGTTGGCTTGTCAACTAAACGGCTGGACATGCTACTGCTTTTCAGTACCTTCTGGAGCGTGAGTTTCCACCTGCAATCATAACAAGCGTTTACTGACTAATTTAGGCGCGATTAACATACAATTATTGGCGCAAAGGAGGCTATAGCATTGGCTCAGAAGATTATCGATGGGAGGTCTTGAAGGAATATATCAGCCCGCCGCTGTTCTTCGTCTTCAACGTGGTCTTCATCTCTTTGGCTCAAAGCGTGAGGAAAGAAGCACACTTCTTCGGGAAACATCGCTGAAGGATAGCACAGATCCTCCTTTTCCTTGTGGCGACACCAACATATGTTCTCTTACTCTCGGCGAAAAGCACCCCTGTTTGGACAACTGCCGATGTGGTGTTCTCGAGAGGATGGGGATTCCTGGTGTTTTTGGCATTCTACGCCGATGGGCAGCAATGGGGTCAGTCTTGGGACCCCTCGGTTGTTTCCTGTTATTGACTGCAAGTCTTTCAGCCTATCATTCAGCGAAGAAGGAGTACCAAGAGACAGCCAAAGTCCCCAAAGAATTCAACCAAGAAGCCCTTGACCGCGGCTTCAATACCAACGGACTGTGGGCCTATAGTCGTCACCCCAACTTTGCAGCAGAGCAGTCTGGTTGGGTCCTCCTCTACGGGTGGTCTTGCTGGGTCACGCAGACATACTACAACTGGTCAATAATAGGAGCGGTCGCCTACCTGATTCTGTTTCAGGCATCAACATGGTTCACAGAGCTCATTTCAGCCAGAAAGTATCCAGAGTACAAGGAGTATCAGAAGAGGGTTGGGAAATTCCTACCAAAGCTGCCTGGAGGTCCGCCGGGAGATTTCAGCGATAAGCGGAACTCGAAGACAGCTGTGAAGTAATGAAGAGTAAGCGAATGGGGAATTCGAACAATGGATGAAGTGATCTGAGCTTTTAGCGACCTGGGATCACCAATATCTTTGACGCATTTCTGCGGACGTAGTGAAGCTCTACAGATAGTATCATATAGCCAAAACGGATTTTGCTCGAAGATTAGTCCTCAAGGTGGCATTGATCTATTGCTGCACCTGTCTGTGTCATCCATTGTTTGGCTTGACTACCGGCCTGCGGGCAGACGAAGGAGACAGCTTGAGACTTGGCGTGAAGTGTGGCTCTTGCTGACTCGCCGAGGTCACAATATGCACTAGAGCGATTACATAATCGGACCCCCGAAACTTGAGGCTCGTCACTGAACATGGAAATCCATCATTATAGAGCCGCCACATGATCTTCCAAATCAGTTTCTACGTCGTTCGCGTTACTTAAGGATCAGAATTTATGTAGGAGGTTCTAATTTGACAGCCTACTAACATTCAGCTCCTTCCTTGCTCTCTTCCATCCTACCATGACCACGCTCCTGCGGCGGTCGAGCAACCTCGCCAGATTATCGCAGACGCATATCGACGCGAACGTCTACCCGCTATCTTATTCTCTACACAGATCTCTTGCAGGAACAGCCTACCGTCCAACGCCGAGAATACGAACTTACGCCACTGTCAAGCCCGGTGATTCAAAAGACGGCAAAAATGCGGATACCAAAAAAGCTAGAAAGCAGGTAAAGAAAGATGGGAGCAAGTCAGGAAAGCCCGCACGGGGCTTCGAGAGCCTCTATCGCGCAGCAGGTCCCTTGTCTCATCAAGGCGCCTCAGAGGCCAAAAAACAGACAGACTCTCCCCAGATGTCCATGCTCACCAAGGAAGAACAAGAGGCGCTGGACAGCCTGCTAAGTACGATCAGGAAAGGGTTACCAGCTTCGGAGGCGACCGCGGTCGAAAAGTCATTCGAAGAATTCAAACGCAAAGGCATACCTCTTGAGATCCGAGAGGTCATGGCAAATTTGAAAAACCGCCCTCTGGACCTTGCAAGTGCTGCGAAGCTAGTTCATTGGACTGGGAAGTTGGCACGGGAGGAAGCGTCGAAACGGATTGCAGACGAGTTTGAAGGCTCGACCTCGTCAACGTCAGGAAAGGACAAGAAAAATAAATCCAAGGGAGATAGTAAGAACAAGCCTGGGGAGATGAATTTTAAAGAATTCACCGCGAATCTGGACACCGGAACTTTCTTGATCACTGCTTTCGTGGCATACTTGCTATACCGCACCGTCATGCCAAGCGAGAACTCGAAAGACATAACATTCCAAGAATTCAAGACAACGTTCTTCGATAAGGGCCTGGTGGACAAGCTTACGGTGATCAATCGCCACCGGGTCCGCGTCGACCTCCATCGGGAAGCCACTGGCAGAATGTACCCGGAAAGCCCAGCACAGCATGGCAATTTCCGTTATTACTTCAGCATTGGATCTGTGGAGGCATTTGAGAAACAGATAGAGGAGGCGCAGAATTCGCTGGGCATTCCGAGCTCGGAGCGCATACCAGTTTCCTATGTGAATGAGACAGGATGGGTGAATACTTTGATGCCTCTTGCCCCAACAATCCTCTTTGTCGTCGGAATCTACTGGATATCGATGCGTGCTAGTGGGAGAGGGGCTGGTGGTTCAAGTGGAATTTTTGGAATTGGTAAAAGCAAAGCCAAGAAGTTCAACCATGAGACAGACGTCCAGATCCGCTTCAAGGACGTCGCTGGTATGGACGAGGCCAAACAGGAGATCATGGAATTCGTCAGCTTTTTGAAGACGCCAGACCAATACCAGAGGCTAGGAGCTAAGATCCCTCGAGGTGCGCTTCTGTCTGGTCCGCCAGGTACTGGTAAGACACTTCTGGCGAAAGCTACGGCGGGCGAATCACAAGTACCTTTCTTCAGCATAAGCGGTTCCGAGTTCGTGGAGATCTTCGTTGGTGTCGGAGCCTCGCGCGTCAGGGATCTCTTCCAGAACGCTCGCAAAAATTCGCCTTGCATCATCTTCATTGACGAGATCGACGCTGTGGGTAAAGCAAGAGGCAAGGGTGGATTTTCAGGAGGCAATGACGAAAGAGAGGGAACATTGAACCAGATCCTGACAGAGATGGACGGCTTCAACACTACC
The DNA here is from genome assembly GCA_009733775.1 of Alectoria sarmentosa. Lineage (NCBI taxonomy): Eukaryota > Fungi > Ascomycota > Lecanoromycetes > Lecanorales > Parmeliaceae > Alectoria > Alectoria sarmentosa. Next base: position 36,550 of record WOGZ01000191.1, read on the forward strand.
GAACAGGTCGTCGTCCTAGCGGGTACTAACAGACCAGATGTATTGGATAAGGCTCTTCTACGTCCCGGTCGCTTTGATAGACATATTGCCATCGACCGCCCAACAACGGAAGGCCGAAAGCAAATATTCCTGGTGCATCTTAAAAAGATAGTGACGAACGAGGACATGGATCACTTAACCGGTAGGCTAGCAGCACTAACCCCAGGCTTTTCTGGTGCCGACATCGCCAACTGCGTTAACGAAGCCGCTCTCATCGGTAAACATTCTGCCTATCTCATTTCGCTGGAGACCGCGGGCTAATTTTGTCTTTAGCTGCCCGCACAAGCGCCGACAAAGTATCAATGACTCACTTCGAACAGGCCATTGAGCGCGTCATTGGCGGTCTTGAAAAGAAATCTCTCGTCTTGAATTCTGAAGAGAAACGCACTGTCGCCTACCACGAAGCCGGCCACGCCATCTGCGGCTGGTTCTTCAAATACGCAGATCCTCTCCTCAAAGTTTCCATAATTCCCCGCGGCCAAGGAGCTCTCGGCTACGCTCAATATCTTCCCCAAGGCGACTCATACCTCATGAATGTGAACCAGCTTATGGACCGTATGGCCATGACACTTGCTGGCAGAGTCAGTGAGGAGTTGCACTTTGACACCGTTACCTCAGGAGCAAGCGATGATTTCAACAAAGTCACACGTATGGCAACGGCTATGGTCACGAAATGGGGCATGTCCTCTAAGATCGGCTACATTTTTTACGAAGACGATCAGCAGCAACAACTGCATAAACCCTTTTCTGAAGCCACAGCGCAGAGCATTGACAGCGAAGTTCGCCGCATAGTGGACGAGGCATACAAGCAATGTCGAGACTTGCTTACCGAAAAGAAGAAGGAAATTGGTCTAGTTGCAGAGGAGTTGCTGAGCAAGGAGGTGATTGGAAGAGACGACATGGTTCGCATCTTAGGGAAGAGACCGTTTGAAGATAATAAGGAGTTTTCCAAATACTTCGATGGCACTGGAGGCAAGAGCGCACCGCCCCCGCCCCCACAAGAGCTGATTGATCGTCCGCATGTGGGAGAGGGGCCGAATGTACCTACTCCTGGGGTGGCCATTCAGAGGATATGGGACAGGAGGGCAAACTTATTTTCTTGAAGCATTTCTGCATTAAGCTATTGATCATAGCTTGGGCGTTTGATGGAAGTGGTTTGTTCATAGCTGGAATCACATGGGTAGATTAGGAAAATCATCACTCGTCTACTCTTAAGTCCTTGGTTCAACTATTGCTCTATTATTGTTTGCTTGCTCTATACCAGACTCCTATTCGAGGTGTCATCTCATGATTAAAACTATCTCCGGGCACTGACATTGATGAGCTTGCTCGTCCAGGATGTCCTGAATGAGCAGCAGGGGGAGTGACTTGATGGAGCGATCATTTAGGATTCGCTCCGGTTGCTTCCCCTTGCTTGTTTTGCAGACAGTGGTTTTGTCTTCATCCTCTTGCTTGTTTCCCTCAATAAGACTCCAACATCCAGAAACAGGCCATGTTTCTCTTTCTGCCTAGAAGACTTCGGCGAGGGTGTTTGATTCTTTAGAACGACGATGAAAGACTGTAAACGCGCAGTAATGTACTTGAGGCTCTATGACTCCTTGTCGACGCCTCTCTCTCTCTCTCATTGCTTTGGAGCTAATCGAGTTCTCCGTGAACCCGATTTTGAGCGTAATATGAGAAAGGTGGTCGGCTCTGGTAACGATCTCGTTGAGAATATCGAGGCTTACGTACGGCTCGTCGCTGTGGCGTGTGTGATCGTGAATGACCATCCTAGCGTCAGCGTTGGCGCCGACCCTCGGGTGAATGTACCTCTGCCTGAACAGTTGTAGATTCGCCAAAACAAGTTCACTTGCTTTGGTGATTCTCTCATCTTCCAATTCCTGCTTGATTGTCTTTGACAATTCTTGTCTGAGATCTCGCTCGAGATCTGCGCGGACATCATTATAAACCTTTGAGATCAAGATAATTCTGAGATTTGCTCGAATGCTATTGGAGAGTTCCTCGATACAAGAGTTTCGGATTGCTTCCGTAGTGTTTTCTTCAACCTCTTGTCTCAAAGAGTCACGAATTCCGGATTGAACTTCCTCAGCTAGCCGTGCTCTGATAGTGGCCGTAAGGTTCGGAGAGCAAGTCTCGCATTGGCATGGGTGTGAGTTTGGCTTCACGTAGTTAATAGCTATTTGAGGTAGGGTTAAGGGGTTGATAATTGTGTCTAGCATATCTCGAAGCTATAAACAAAGGGCTGCAAGGCGTTGCTCATGCTTGAAGACAATCTCGATATTTTTCTTCGAGGTTGTTTGTAGAAAGGCGAGATCCAGTCGTATCTTCTCCGTAACTAACGTGTGATTGTATAGTGAGAAGAAGCCGCATAGTGGGGAAGGACTGGTCCTAGCGATCAGTACTCAGGTGGGAATTTCTATTGGATGGCGTCAAAGAGACTTATGGTCTTGTTGGACCTGCTCTCCATGGTGAAGTATTGCACACACAAATCGTTGACATGTCTACTAGCATATATGCTTGATGTTGTTGATGGAGAATATAAGTTAGGATCATGCTATTGGATTTTGGAGGATGTAGGTTAGAAGGAGGAAGAGTGTTGGAAATCTCGGGGTTTTAATACCGAGGATGCCCATATTGAATCCTTCTGAAAAACGTGAAACGTACAGAGAATTGAAGACGAGAATGAATACAAAACGTGAATGCTTCTCGAACAGAAAGGAATACAGAAAGAAGTAGCAATGAGAATGACGGCAAAAGGCGACTGATAGAAGTCTACACGAACAAATCTCCATTCTTTAAATCCCTACCTATTTCAACATCGATCAAATACCAGACGTACACCACTCACGGTATTCAACCTGTCTCTTCCCGCGATCAAACCTCTCACGGTCCTGGGACTTCAAAAAGACATTACGACTCTGTCGCAAGATCTTCACTGCTTTGCCCGGAATCCCTTTATTCACGCTTGGATCTGCGGCGTTCTCATTCTGCCATCTGCTAGCTTTCAGGCTATATGCTCTCTTGACAATACCGTCAAAGGCGTCCCTAGGTACGCCGAGGACCTTGTAGTGGTCAGGGAAGTGAAACCAGATTTAAATCTTGGGGAGGAAATCTAGATTCGCACAGACATGACAGTCATTGCTCATTTCACAACATATCGATGGTGGATGATTATCGATTCTCACCAGCTTCGTTAATACCCCCTATGGATTGGACTCCCCTAAACAGGGAGCGGTAGCCACTGTTGATTTCCGAACTCACAAAGTCACGACCATTATTGACTCTCATGACCAGGTGTTTTTTATCGACAGTCGGAAGATACGTCCACAGTATTCTGGACAGAAAAACGATCAAGAGGACCGATAGAAGTGCGTTGTTAAAGGTAGTTGAGATCTGGACCAAGCTCCTGATACTCCAGGCATTACCGCCGTGTTGGCGATCATGACTGGTCGGAAGGGACTTGTCAGTTCGAGGTGGCGATGATCGCTCGGGACCTCTCCTTTTGACCTCGGTGGTTGGTATGTCGCTCCCATCCATTGTCACAAGATCGACCTCTTGGTTGCTGGCCACCGATGGCAGAGCGATAGTGGAATGAGGCAAGGCATGAAAGGACAAGGATTTTCGGATATCGCTAGTCGGAAAGCGAGATCCTTTTTGAGTCCCTTTGTGGGCAGACCACACGAGGCCAGCTCGTGTCTAAGGTCGACAGCCCTGATTGCCATGAAAGGCTCATAGGAAGGCATGTTCGAGATGAGAGTAGGACGTAAAATAGTCTTCAGAGATTTCAGTAAACGGGAAAGATGGAATTTGAAATGTGAGAGCCAGCATAGGATTGGGGATTGGAAGTCAATGAATAAATGACAAGGTAAATTCTGCGCAGGGCGCATTCAAGGAGCTGCATCGCTTTGTTGTTGTTGTTGTTTTGGCATGTGGAAATTGAGGATATCGTAACAAAGAAATGACAAAAGGCCTAACGCACGCTGATTATCACTCATGAGAAAGCGAAATTTTAGACCGCCTAATGAGTTGGTTGGTTCTGACAAAGTGGGAGAATAACCCTGGGTTCCTTCGTTCAATAGATCCCAGACGTGACCTGATCCTCGTCTCCATACCCATCGTTCACCCCGAATTCAACTTCTGAATGTCATCGTGCAGCAGTGCTTGTGCCGCCTGGGTATATGTGAAACAGTCGCGGCATTTCTCTTCAAATCATAGGCTCCCCGTCAGCCCCTAAATAACAGGCCTAGAAGACGGACGGCGGGCACGGCGAAGAGCAGAGTATCTGCAGGAAGATATCCAGGCAGGATTGGGAATTGACCGCACAAATTGCAAACCACCAATAAAAATTGAGCGAAGACTCTTCTGGGTAAGGCCTCCCTGGATCTTGCACTTTGTCTCGTCACGACTCGATTAGGAAGCGAAGCATCTCAGGTTCCTAAAGCCACAGATGTATCCGGGGAACGACCAGGCAGCCGGCCTAGTCGCAGCCATGAATAGTGCAGCCTCAGTGGGAGTTGTCAAGATGTGGAGATCTCCTCTCTTCATCATATATCAGTGATGAGGAGACCGACGAACAGCTATCACTGCAGAGACCACCGGTAATTTGCCTCGCTAGTTTCAAGTGCTTCATGTACAATCAAAAAGATTCGGCATGATCAGTTGGTCACTATTTTATGAGAATGACGAGATCAGTGGAGCACTTCATAGGCGGAAAGTCCTCTTACTGTTGTCCTTCAGCAGCATTTGCTTCAATAGCTTGTATGTTGACTTGGTGTGAAGCGTAATCTCTGGATATTGAGTCATAATCTAGTAAGTGGCAGTCACCCATCTGAGTCCTCTACTGGTTGAACCTCTATTGTAACACCTTCTCCTCGGTCTGGCCTTCCATTAATTATGTACTTTCCAGCGATCAAATCCTTAGCAACAACCTCTCGAGTTCTACCCAAGCTTTCGATGTCAGAGATCCGGTCAAGTGTAGCCTTCAAATGTTGCTCGAACCCGGGCTCGCAGCAGATCTGACGGAAAGCATTTGCCATGGGAACAGAGTCAGCTCGAACCATGGCCTGAGCATCAATGGTGAAAATGTTGATATGGTCATAGCTCTGGATGAAATCTGCTCTTGTCATGATCTCTCTGGCTTTATGCAGAGGTATTTGCGGTAGCAGTTGGCCCGGTCCTGGGTTGTTGGTACCTTTGCCGACGATCTCCTTCTCCTGGTCGACGAGAGCTTTGGCCAACACCATAGCTGCTGCTGCGTATTTTTGTTGATCCATTACATCGTCATCCATATCTTTGCCTAAGATCCAACACTTGTTCAGAAACCAGGTCTCCTCTGTTCGACAGATGTGATCACAAGTCTCCAGCATGTCTAGTGATTTGGCAACACGGTTGAGAAAAGTCAGCCGTCCACCAACTCGGCAGAAGATCTCCTCAAGAACTTTGGTGGGGGGATCTTCCTTGAAGTTTCTCACACGATACTGTCTCAAGGCCGACATAGCTTGGTCCTTTGGCAAATCAAGCACAGGAAGGACATCCATTCGCGTGGAGTATTGCTTGAGGCGTTCATAGACCCAGTAGTCATCGCTGTTGAAAACAACCGTTACCAGATTACTTGCGGCCCACTGCTCGGCGCGTTGCTGGATAAGCTCCAGGAGGTCTCGACCATCCTCGTCATCCCTTAGCAAATGGGTGCTGTTGATGATGAGCACTAAAGGTTTTCCGACAGTTTCACGCCGCCTCAAAGCAACCTTTTCAAGTTTATTGAACGCTCGTTCAATGTCGAGGAGAGCTGTATTTCCTTCTCGAGGGCCCTTAATGCTGAACAGACTGCCAATGTAATCCTCGTGAAATTCGTAGTCAAGGGCTTTACCGAGCCGTATACGAAATATTTCGAGGTCCGCATGCGCTTCAAACATAGAAATGCCCTCCCCACCCACTTTCTGCATGGCATCTAGCAGCATCGATGATTTCCCCGTGCCTTTTTCGCCAATGATAAGATGATAATGTCCGCGGTGTGTACCATTGACAATCTACAGAGAGATTCAGAGTCAGTATTATACCTACGAGGTGAAGAGTCCAGCCGTTGCACGAGCCTCGAGACCTAACGTACGTACCTCGTCTATCTTGAGCTGTTCGGCCTTTCGTATCCAAGGCTGGTCGTCTTCTTCCAGCACCGTGTTCGGAATGCTCTTTCCTAGAGCGGCTAAGTCAAGAACTGGATCGCCTGGTTCAAACGCTTTCGTCATCTTTCGGAGAACTAGGTATTTATAGTACTACGAATAATCTGAGTCAGCATCCCTTCTCCAAAGCAAAGACCTATATAGTGAAGCAGGTCGAAGAGTAGTCCGGAACAGGAATGTCTTGTTCCAAAAGTCTACATACCCGGTGATAGCCATACCCTGCAAGCCCTAGTACGAGGATTGAGGCAAAGGTTGTGGCTGCGCTTTCAAACATTTTGAAAAGTGTTGGACTCCAGCTGAATCGTGTCTTCCTTGGCCCAATCTGCGTATATTCTTCGGCATCTTCCCCCTGTAGCTCGATCTGCCCAGGCGTGGGTCCGCCGATACTGCCAACGTAACGCCTAGAATACAGACAGAGCGAGAATTCCATGTGCGAGCGTGCCCCAACAGGTTCAAGGGGTGAATAGGATCTTGTAATTTGTTGGCTGTAGCGCTTGAAACCCTCTAAACGCCAGCGAAAAGACTTTGCATATACCATTTTGCAGAAGCGTAGAATCTGCGAAATGAAGGGAACGCAGCCAAGAAACGGGCTTTGCAGATTGTAAAGATCACATCAGCCAAGTCACACCTACGTTCAATTCCTGGAATTTCGTGCAACCAATAGATTTATTGAGGAATTTGTGGCGGTATTGGACCACTTCAACGGTGCCGGCTCGGCAGACCCTGGAAATAGGGAACGGAGGGATTTGCGTGCCCATCGAGCCCTTGAGTGCGATGCGCTCAATGAATTAAAGAAGGTGCAACTCTTACTAGATCGGAGGGGTATGTATAGGCTACTCATACGCCGGGACACCTAAGATGGGTTTATACTCGTGCGGCCGACAAGTCTGTCTTCTTGGCAGTCCGGCACGGGACTACCCACCAATTGACATATCTCATTCCTCCCCATCCTGATGCTAAACCAGATACATCCGTAGCCCTATCCAATCTCGGCTAGACTGCCAAGAGCGTAGACTTAGGTACTCTATCTGCCCTATCAATCAAGGGTTTCTACAGGTCCAAATATCTTGAACAAGTTATATCGACGGCAAGAGCGAGATTTTGGGTACGTCTAATGGTGAACAATGGTGTTCTCATCACAAGATCACACAGTTGTGGTCATGTCATGTCATATCATGATACCGCTTCTGTTAAGCAGGATAGGCCTTGGCGGTCTTGGCACAAATTGGGACTACAGTATTGAATGAAAACAGCCAATATTGGCCCCAACAGTAGCAAAAGTTGGCCCAATTTTCCGCGCCCTACAAACGATCCAAACGATTTCCTCGCCGAGGGTAAACAAGTCCGGCAACCCCCGGAACACTGCGCATGAGGCGATGGTGGTGGGGGTCCTCCGGGTTCGCGGGTCCTTCGGGTCCTTGGCTCCTCGGGTTGCATTATTGTCTTTCGGGTCCTCCTCGAGTGCAACGTAAGCACAGTCAGATCTCAGGGATCAGTTTCCATCAGCTCCTAGCTACCTAGTCCTTGTCACAACTTTAATGGAGTTGGTGTATGCGCAGATCGGCTCGACTGGCGCCTCGCTAAGCCCTAGAATTCGAAGAAGGGAGGGGGGTCCGCGGATTTGCAGATGATGCTTTCATTTTCATTTTTAATGGAATGAAATGAAACGAAAAAGTAATGTACGAGTGATTAACGTCGTATATGGTATTTGAGCTTTTCTTGATATTGTAGAATGTTTCGTGAATTGGAGATGTTTAACGGGATAATAGTATTGCTGCAGTGTCGAGCGATTACATGAGAGTACCTTCAGGCCTGAAGGGTACGACACTTGCATGCGCTTTTGCTACATGTAGGGTTCCTACGACAATCTTGATGTTATATGAATATTAGAAGTGATCTCTCAATATGAATCGATCAGCTGCTTTCGGTGCCATTCGTTAAGCCCCCAAGAAAGGTTGATTCGCCGCATTATTGTGATATAAAAGCTGTACTCTCACCTACAGAGAGGAGATCAAGAAGAACTTTTTTTGCCTATATCTTTCTCATTCTGCGTCATCCTTCGTTGTTGCACAAAATTGTCAGCTGCTTGGGCTGCTTTTGCCGCTGTCATCCTCAGCGCTGCCTACTCTGACATCAACAGTCTTCAGAATTCCTGACTCCAAGTTCGCCTTGGGCACACTATGGAGCGGTAGGAAACTCTCTCTCCCACTATCGTAGCTGACGGCTCGGATTGCTTCCCTGCTCCATGGTTTCAAAGGAATATATTTCTTTTGCGAACTTTTGGAGCCTCTCGAGCTCCCAGACGCCTCAGGGCTAGCTCGGCTCCGCGCAAACGCGTTGGTGATCCTTGCGAGGCTTTTGAATGTGTAGAACTGCCCAGAGCGAGAACTTGGCACCGAAATTTCATTCTCGTTTGGAGGGGCCTTGCCTCTCAACTTGTGTACCGTACCCAAGACGAGCGAACGGCAGGGTGGAATAGAGCCGGCGATAATGCCAACAGAATACTCGGCACTAGTCCAAGTTGACAAAGGAACAGCATTCCCTATTGGAGGTCAACTGGTTGTGGATCAGGACGGAGAAAGTCGATGCAGTACATACATGTATGATCTGTTGTTGAATCGAGACTTCTTATCAAAGTAATTCTAACAATGCCACATATCATTGCTCTAAGAACCGCAGGTGTCAGTTGTATTCTTAACTTTGAGGAGTCCTCGACATCAATGTGCAGCGGCGAGTGATCAAGCAGAGGCACCGACTTACAGTGAGCCTAAACAAAGTAATGACAGCACTGAAATTTTTAGTCTTCGGCTCATTTGAAGATCCCCAATTATCTGGAAAGGGAGGGCAGCGCAGAGAAAGTCGGTAAAAATAGACATGGCTATTGAGAAGTTACAATCAGCGTCGGCAACATTTCAGGAGGTTTGGGCACCAAACCAGTTGAGCAGTATGAAACGTCTGTCAATGCAGAAGGGGGAAGGCATTTGGCCGTCATTTCTACCGTGGGATCCCAAACCCCAGCAATCGGCCTACACTGTACGAATAGTATGACGATAGTCGCAAAAGTGGAGCTGACCAAGAGAGCGATGGTGGCAAAAAGTGAGGCCCTGAGCCAGCTTCGCAAACCGCCAATCTTCAGAAGAAACAATGCCACAGATAGCTTCACCAGACAGATAATCAGATTTGTAAATAACCCGGAGACGAAGTTCAATTTCCCTAATCGAATGCGCTGTGCGATGTCCAAGTAGTAAATGTGCCTCCCAAAGCCAACACGCGTCAGGGACACGTCGACTCCGAATTTTGCTACAGTGAGACACTGTCGTTACTCTTGGTAAGCTGTCAAGAACAACCGTTGTGTTCTGGTCAACAGAGATCTCACCAACGCAGCCAGCATAGTCCAATCATCCCAGCCAAAGTGTTTTTTTCCTTTTGCGCGCGCAACAAAGCGTACCGTTACAACGGCAACGGAAAGGCTGACCAGAACAGCCCAAATAGTGATTATTGTGGGTGCTCGACTCTGGTCACCACCTGGGGGAGGCCCATCATTCATTACGCAAACTCTCTTTTTTTAGCGTGAGCGCTGTCAATGATACTGAAAACCGGCCAAGAATTGTTTTCTCAATCCGTCTTTGAAATCGAGGCGATTCATAACACGGACAGAGTGAATTTCAGCGAGAATTGGTCTGGAATCTGGCTTCAGCTATTGGGGGGGGGCTTGCCTTATTTGAGTTCTTTTCTTGGCCAATGCTGACACAATCAGGCATTAGCATACGTTTGTGGAGGAGGTCAGGCGTAGGAAACTTAGGGCATGGAAATATGCGAGTTCCAATAGATGTGTGTGATGCGGCTTATCCGAGGCAGCATTAGACAGCTTGCCATCGCATAACCCGCTGCATGCACAAGTCAACAAATGCCTCAACGGTTGCAAGATGCAGGATGTAACGAAGACATCGCAGATCTGCGCTTGGTATTTGTCGGCCATCATTCACCTCGGTAATATAGAGTAATCTTTGCCTATCTTTATTTTTTTTCATGCCAATCGCTATGCTTATTCAAACGGTCGAGAGCCGCCACCCAACTCAGCTTCGGACCGTTACCCTCTTATAGTCATCGACGCCCACTCACCCTACGCGCTAAAAGTGCCTCCCGCGCGCGATGTAAATAAGTAGTGTGCGCCTTATCAAAATCTGGTGGGGGGTTGCGCCAGCCCTTGCGTAATTTTGTAAGAGATAATATAATTTTTAGATTTGGCGATATAATTTTGAAGTATATTATAAATGATGTATGATAATAATAAAAAGAGAGTTTATATCGTAAATATTAATACGCGTAAATATTAATTTAAGTATTTATAATATATAAAATAAAATAAAATATATAAAAGTAATTATGTAATAATGTAAATATATTATAATTTATCGAAAATAATAAACATTTAAAAATAATATTTAGCAATCTATAATATTTTAAATTGTTTATCTTTTTGTTTAATTTCGTATATTATTTAAATTTAATTATAATTTTTAAAATTATAATTATTTAAATAAAAATAAGAAAAATGTTTATAAATTAATAAATTTGTTTTTTTTAATTTAATTTCTTTTTGTCGTTATTGATTGTGCGTAATACTTGTTACAAAGTTGAAATATTGAACAAATAGATAAATTTCATTATAAATAATAGCATTAGCTTATCTCATTAACGATAGTAAGATATCGTCTTCTCTCTTCGATAACAGCGACAGCAACCTAGATATGAGAAGTACATATGCGACAACGGTGTTTGTGAGGTACAGGTCGTGGGGGCCACGATGAGTCAAGGTGGCTACTGGTAGGGTGACTGTCCAGAGCTGAGTTGCGCGACAAAGGATCTTCAGCTCGGTCGAGATTTGTAGACAATTTTGCGGCAAGGCTTTCCGTCCATCATTGATGATCCATGAGAGCAAGGCTCTTTCCAAGGTTGTCGTCCCAGCCCCCCAAGTCCATATTTTGGCGGATGACACAGAAATGGAATTGATAGCCTTGACAGACAGCAGAACGTCTTTGCATCGTCCAAGGGTTTTGTTCACGGCTTGTGGCGGTCTTGACCAGACGACTCTGTTACTTAACGAGAAAGAGGTACTGTGGTGTTGGAGAAGGCGTGCGTTGTGGGGTATTAGGTCTAAGGTTCCAGCAGCTCGGGTCACTCAAAGTCCTGGACATTAAGAATTAGTCATGCGTCAAGATCTAGGATAACACATCAGGTGAAGGATTGTCTGGACGCCACGCATAGAAACCTTTCGGAGATGCATCTGATTCGAGCCGAGCTTGGGGGTCATGCAGACGAGACTTCCCAATGGACGTGGGCGCCAAGATTCCTGTACATGCCAAGACTTGTGCGCCGATATATCGGATAATGTCCCACCTGAAGGGTTGCCAAGACGATGCGCTTAGAAGACGTTTGGAATTGCGCCTAGACTCTGTTCTATTCAGGACTCGAGGCCCGTAACACGCCAAAAACCAGGTCCCTGAAGTTCAGTCCTTGCACTTCCAGGGCATAATTATGGGCTCCCCTCTACAGGGCTACTTTCCAGGAGTAGGATTAGGGCTGGTGTTATAGCTGTGCAGGGTCTTTGCATAGCGGGCTGGCCCCATGGTTCCCGAGCAGTGATTTGGCAATTTTTCAGCAGTCCATTGATCACAGGTCTTTACGGAGCGACTCAGTGGTGTGGCTGCTTATGGGAGCTAGCATGGAGGCAGCCTGCTATGCAACAACCCTGTGAGTTATATCTAGGCGTTCCAAGGAAATCCTTTGGGGACCCTCGCTGTGGGGTCGCCTTCCGAGGGTATGGTCAGGGCTGTGACTAGCGCTATCCCGGGATTTTGGGGCTTGCTTCCGTAGTTCCGGCCCTAATGCATGAACCATAATGCATGCTTATCGATCATCACGCCGAATGCAGGCTTACATACAGCTGGGCAAGGGAGGAAACTCGTTCAATCGGGGTACGCTGTCAAGTTGATCTACAGAGTGCAGCGTCGCTAAGCACCTTCAAGTATAGTCAAACTTCGGCATATTCGGCATGGGTTCTACGACTAATTCTCGTGGGCACATGCAAAGCACTCTCCCCAACCGAACTTTTCTTCCCATCCCTGATGACCTGTTCGATTGTTCCAGATCGTTCCATGCATCTTTCTTTCGCCTAATGTGTGCCATACAGGTTTGCTAGTAGTTCTTTCTTGCCATGCAGTCTTTACCCATGGGCAGATCATACATACTTCCTATCATTCACCACTGCACCTGCTGAGATGACCTTTATTCCGGCCGAGTGCTCCATCATGCAAGAGAGCGGATTTGGCTTTGCCCAGGCCGTGGAAGACCTCGTGGTGGTAGCTGTGCATAATACCGAACGAATTGCGTTCGTACCCCCCCTTCCGATAGTAGTATTCCGGACATCTCTACGGCATCATTATCAGTAACCGTTAGATACGATCCTATACCCGCGATCTGCATCAATCCCTCCCGTGGGTACGCTTAAAGGCTCGAAGAAAGATCAAAGATTCAAGCGACGGGAAAGGAGCCTTACGACAATACAATTGCACGACCCAGAGGAGAATTGTGCAAAATATTCGGCCAATTCCACAACCTGGTCAGGATACGATGGCCCCGCGTGAAGATGTATTTGTAGCCTTTATAGGCGTGGCAGGCGCAGATAAAAGCTATGTAATTTTCAGCGTGTTCGGCGAGGTGGAAAGGCTGGTCTTCTTCAATTTAAGTAAAGCGTCATCTGACGGAATGGCGTTCCCCGGCAGGCTGGCCGCCAAGATTGACAATCCTTTCACCCGAAAATCTCTGTCAGAAGAAGATGGACATCTTATTCGTATCTTCTCAAACATTATATTCGCTGACCTATGATCAGTCGATGACTTATTCTGACCAATACATTTGATTCGATTAACTCACAGCTACTATCTAAAGAATACTAAAGAAGTACACTGATGAATAATGATGCAGGGTGCAGGAAAATTATGTATACGTCTAATACATATTTCGACGACATTCTTTAGAATGTTCTCGTACAATACATTGGTCCTACGAAAAGACTACTATCTTAAGTCTTCGCGCTTACACGACCGCTGCTTCGGTACAAGAGACCTTCTCGGATCAGGAACGTCACCGGTTTGGTCTCCATCCTAAGGAAAGGGGTCGACTAAACGACGCAAAAGACCTTGAGACCAAAGCTACACGCTGGTCAGCCCGCTGGGTATCTCAGACGGTCTAAACAAAAATGGAGAGATCTCGACTCAACTTCTAACGTTTGGGTAAGTGAATCTCGAAGCTTGCTATCCTGAAACCGCTTGAGACATGTTACTCTAAAGATCAGGGTGCCTACTAAACGAAGCAATATTGACTCCGATAATCCAGCGGTTTTCGAGATGGGTGACGTAACCCCAATTAAGCAGAATGAGATTCCCAGACCTCGATTAATTCGAATTCTTTCTCAACAAGGAATGATAAATCATTACGGCCTGGATTCGGACGGAGCGACGCTTGTAGCTGCTCGACTGCGGCAGAGGGTCCGTGAACTTGCTTATGGACGAGGATCTGGACTTGATGAGGATGCCGAGCGATGTGTCTTGGCTGGTGATGCCGGTGTCCCCTAGGATCGTCAGTAAAAGGCAAGCTTTCGAGCGTGCAGGTTGCGAAAAAGGACTTTACATCAGAAGGAGACATAGAAGCGATCAGACGAGACTATGTTAACGCAACAAGCTTCCTTGCCAAATATGCAGACATTATCGTGGTGAATGTCTCCTGTGCCAATGCAACAGGATACCGGAACCTTTCGCAAATTGAACCTCTAACCAAGATGGTTACTGATGTTATTGCTGCAGCTGCATCAGTAGATAGGAAGGTGAAGTTGAGAACAATGGTAAAGGTAAGTCCGGACGAAGATACGGAAGAGCAGATCGCCAGCATATGCACTGCGGTATGAAGGTCCGGTGTGGTGTATGGAGTTGTCGTCGGGAACACAATTATTTCAAAACCTGAGGGGATAAGCTTGTCGAAAACCGAGGCCGCTGTCATGGAAGAGCGAGGCGGCTACTCTGGTCCGCAGCTTTTCCATCGTACCGTAAGCCTTGTGAAAAAGTATCGTCGGATATTAGATTATTCTTTGCACGAGCAAAATGCATCGCAGCAAACGCAGCTGCAGCCTGATGAGGCTAGGGCCATCAGGATCGAGGCGTCGGTCAAACGCGATGAACGCAATCTGAAAGAGGTCTCGGGGAGACATTCATCACCCACGACAGGCGGCATGGGGTCAGATATTACTTCTGCTCGTGGTTCGACCTCTTCGCAGCACCTCGAGCAATCGTCCACATCAAACGTACCCGCACAGCCAGCTGCACTCACTTGGAAGATTATTTTCTACACCGGGGGGAAATCACGACTGGGCAGCAAGCATTGGAAGGACTGAATGCTGGGGCTTCGGTGGCTCAGATATATACACTGGTATGATCTTATAAAATATAAAGGTGCTATCTGCTCACGATTCCTACGACAAGCTCTTATTTATGGTAGTGTGGGGAAAATAGCTTCTACGAAACAGAAGATGAGGCATGAACCCCCGAAAGGCCCTCAAGTCAAATGTCTGACCGAAGAAGGTGGTTGAAAGGAGAAGCCACCTGGAGTATGGTTGGGTTTCCATATACTTTTAGCACCTTCTGGACTTTGGCAGAAGAATTAGTCTTCGTCTTACAGATTGATCATCTTTCTTGAAAGCTCTATTGCTCTCCATCAACCCTCGCATCAAGAAGCATCCAGATAAGCGTCGTCACGAGAAGTAAGGAACAGAATAGTGGGAAGGCGGTCAGTAATGTCCTTGCACCCTTCCCCCCCCCCCCTTCATTTCCAGAACCTCCATCGACAGGCTGCCAAAAGCTGCCCCTATCAAACGCATCAAAGAAGAACTTGGATAAAGCTGCAGGCAAAGTAAGACTCAGTGATAACGCTATTATCTTTTCCAATTGTATCTGGCTTTGCTGATAGGACTTGACAGAAGCGACAGTATGTCCGTGGCAAGCCGCCACCATGCCATGTATGTGGAAGGCAGTGCCGCAGTAACTTCCCTTCCCTTCAGAGACAACAGTTCAAATCACACACAACGACCCGCATCCCCTGTCTTGAACCGGGATGCAATGAAATCTTCACAACACCGGAAAGTTTAAATCTGCAGCAAACTGGGATTTCGTCAAGGGAAATGGGAAAGTCGACTCCTCCCAATGCAGGGGAACCTTCTACAACCAACACAGCCTGGAAGCCCACATGGTAACGCATGTCAAGGAATTCATAAGTCCGTTCACCCGTCATAGACACTCTTGTAACTACACCTAATTTAGGTGCGAGCCTTGTGGAACATATACCGACATAGCTATGGCAAGAATCCAACATAATTCGACGTGTTCAAGATATACGTGCTCGAATTGTGAAAAAAGAGGACCATGCGATGAGCATGAGAGTCATAAGGCAACTTGTAATCTCAACAACATTTGGAAGAACGGATCAAAGACCATGACCGTTGAAGACTTTCAGATAGGTGCGACCAAGTTGCAGGAATATTCGGATGCCAACAAGATTGAGGTCAGTGACCAAGCAGATAGATTTCGATCTTTGTAGGAATGCCAGTCGCCAAGTCTGTTTTTTATTGATACCAAGTTCGCAGGCGAACTGCTGCCGGAGATTTGCGTCATGAAAGCAGACGGAGAGGTGATCGTCGATATTGTCGTTAATCACCAAACCCAGATCCAAACATGCTACGATCAAGCGAAGTACGACATGCTGCGCAATCAAGTCACCAAGGTCTACAGGACTGACAGAGATCAAAACTTTCCAGGCACGACAGTGGAAGGAATTGAAGAAGCCTTGATCGATGGAGGCTTCGGTCCGAAGTCTGTTCTTGCAGAATGATCCTCAGGTCGCGGCAATTATTGGAAGCTCTTCAATCTGCTCAACAACCTTGGTCTGGAACATCTCGTGCCTTCAAAAGCCAACAGTTGGCAATTTTTGTTAGATTGGAGCAACATGGTAAAGAAATCGAAAGCGGCTTTGGACTGCCGCTTATCATTGCTTCGTCTAGAGCTACAGCCTGGCGATATGTAATTGCCCCGGCACGCACACGAGCCGGGCCAGATACGTTGATGCTGCTGAAGGTGACACAATTGTATCTTGACCATGTCACAAACCTGAGGCAGAAAACGTAAGCAAGAATCACAGACTTCTTTCGGGGCCTTGGCACATCCGATTCATCTACCATCTTGGAAGACTTTGGCGAGGACGAACATGGATCCTGTACATACATAAAATAATAATAAGTGAGGTATGCTCTTCCGTCTTGGCCACTGAGTGCCTCTGACTTCGTTTAAGCCACAGTCTATGGTCGAGCTGGTACGAATGCTCGAAAAGGGATGCAAGAAGAGATTAGGAAGGGCCCAAAGGTCGAAAGTCCATGGAACACGGGCGTGGGCGAGTGAACTAAGGGCCCTTCACTGTCCACAACTCGCAGAGGCGGAGGTAACCCGTATGCACTGCATGCTCTATTCATACTGTGAGAATTGCCGACGACAAAGTATGCCGAATAGCAAGCTACTCGCTCTTGCTGCCAAAGTTGCTGATACGACAGCCGTTTCGGTAGATATCGAGGCATAACGTGTATACAGCCGACTGCGGTGACAACTGTTTCTTGTATGCGAACACATGTCGATCCTTATCTCTTTGCGTTCTTGAGACTTTGCTCTCGGGCGAGTATCGGTGAAAGCATTTACAGGAAGAACGTTCAAAAATCCAGAGCACATTAGACATGATTCCTTTTTCCACAATTATTCCTTTTATTAATACAGGCCAATTGAAAACTTTGAATGACCACGTTCTTCGACAGGACGAGGATACAGCGCAAAGCTCGCATGGATTCAATGGAGACTAGGACTACGGGCTTGCGTTTCAGCTTAATGATCTCATCCTCTGACTGAGCAAGAAGCGCCCGGCTATATGCGGGTCCGTGAGTACTGTATTCGTAGCTGTTGCCATGTGCATCGTCGGGAACGAGAAGAGGATGGCGATCGAGGAAGTCTTGATAGCAGGGAGGCTTGAATAGTAGTGATTGACTTGATCGACTTGAGATAGTATGTGTTGATTGAGTCATGTCCATGATGGTCGAGGGCTGCTTTTGATGTCTCGTCAGACTGGCTCCAGCTTTGCCTACCTACCCTTGACCTAGGTAGCGTCAGTGAGGCTATGCCAATGTACACCAGAGCAATATGCTAGGAATGTCAAAAACAGCGAGGAAGTTCGATGGGTCAAAGGTCAAAAAGTGAGGTCGATGCGTAAAAAGGCTTTGGCCGATCCGATTCTAGCGGGCTTTCCCGTGTTCCACATTCCATTCCACTTGATTATCTATATGCTGGCTTGGCAAAAATCAGCCAATCAGCTTCTCACTTCACTTCACTTCACAACAAAAACGCGAACCTTCCTTTCGCATTTTTTGATCCTCTCTCGACTCATTTCACTCCTCACACTTTGACCTTTTTCTACCTTCACCACTCTAGAAGCATGGCGAGGACAACCCATGCCAATCGCATGAAGCCAGTCTCTTCAAAACCACCGGCTACCATACCATATGCATCCCCTGCCTCAAATTCCAAGTTCCCCCCTCAACTTCGCTTTCCTCTCCTCGTGGCCTTTAGCCTGACAATTTCCTCCCTTCTATATTCGTTTGTTTCGCCCTTCACGAGCGGTGACCTCGCTACCGTTAGCAGGAGCCGCGACAATTGGTGGGAAATAGCTGGATTACTTGTTTGGAAGGCTACTCAGCTGGCTGTTGGGTGGTACGGAGGCTTCGACAGTATGATTTCAGCATCTTTGATAGCGGCACACAATTGACGTGGGTCCTATAGGTACCGACTTCGCTGCTCTGACTTTCCTGACGCACGTGCCATATCACTATTTCCTCTCGACCTTCTACCAGATCAGGCCAACGACCTCGGCTTACTGCATCGCCATTGATACCTTGACGGCCTATGTTCCGTTCTACACTCTCAAAGTCTCCTCCAGCATTCACAGCGTCAAGACCCCCAAAGGTATCGCCGCGAACCGTTCAGTGATCAACGACACCGGTGTACAGATATACACGAGCCTTCTCGCCGCAGGCATTTACACTGTGGTGGTCTTTGGCAGCTATGGCACCTGGCTGCCGGTTTATCTTGTAACCCATTTTGATGGCATCCGTGACATCTCCGCAGCGTATAGCCCGAACTTCCCATGGCTCATTCTATCATTTCTACCTACTGGCTTTGCAGCAAAGGTGTTCCTCTTCACGCCGGCTACAGCAGCGAAAGCTGACAAACATGACAAAGAAACAGCTGCGTTCAATCCAGAGACTGCTACATTTGGAGAGACCGTTTTGTACAATCTCTGGGGATTTTCACACAGAGCGAGGACACTGATCAAGAGAACTGCCACGTTGGTTGTTGTTGGCGGAGTACACACTGTACTTCAAACATACGGTTCCCTGGAAGGTGCGGAGTTCTTGGGTGCTGCAGGGTGGTCCAGTGTATGGGGTCTGGCAGCGACCCTGACTGGCGCAGCATTCCTATGGGTCGGAGACGTGGATGGTGTGTAAAGTCGGGAATTATTCCAGAGGGAAGGCCAAGATTTTGGGGAGAGATTCACTAGTGGTGGGTGATAGAAGACTGGCTCGAAAGCGATTCGAGGAGCTGGCGTTCGGCAGGATATACCACGAGAGCTTCATCTTCCTTGGATTGCAGTCTTCAGATCTGAACTTTCGGCGTCGCCAGCACAAAGTCTTTCACAGCTTAAGCCTTTTCGAAAGGCTCTTCAAGTCCCAAAGTGTCTTCCATGTGGTACGGAACATGTACTGCCATGGGAGGGACTTTCTCCATCTATATTTGTTTCATGGAAAATCAATTCTGTCTGGGTTTCACAATGCCATCATGCACGACATAGTATACAACAGTGCTATCATCGCCCAACGTAGCCAACAGCACTCTCTTTCCACCCCGCCTCTTTCCCTTGACCTCATCCCGTATCTGCCATCCATCATCCTGCCCCTTCTCATCCGGCGGTTCTTCCCCTACCCCATCAAAAACCTCGGCGAACTTCCTCAGTGACCACCTCTCCAGCAAGTGCGTCGGCAGCACCCACTCCCTCTCCACTCCGACCTCGTCATCATCCTTCACCCCCGCCTTCAACTCCTCAACCTGCTGATCCGGATGCACGTAGATCCTCTTCGGGGGCAGCCCCGATATCAGCGGCCGTGGGAGCGGGGCTCGGGTGAGGGGAGAGTGCGTGTGGATGCGGAGCGAGGTCCACGAATGCTGATGTTGGAGATTGTGGAGGATTTGGAGCGCGAGGTGGTGGTGGTGGTGGTGGTGGGGGGGGGAGTGAGTGGACGGAGAGGGATGGGAGGAGGAGATGAGGGAGGCGAGGGCGGACGGCGGAGGTATGACGGCGGTCATGGAGAGTGGACGTTGCTCCCCGATTTTGTTTCTCTGTGAGATTGAGGAGCCCAAAAGGTTGGTTAAGCTCACGATTAAGTTTGTCGAGAAGGATTGATTTGTCGAGTCAGGCGGGGTCGTCGCTGGTGTTGCACCCTAAGTTGCTGGCTCGGAGGTCTGGATGGTTACGGAACATGATCAGTAATCACTGTGCAGGTTTTCTGATAGTACAAGTTGGAGCGGTTGATAGACCTGGTCTGCTAATTAGCAACAATGTGTCAATACGAGAGTGTCTGGATTATTAGTAGAACCGCGTACTTATTAGAAGTTCGGCTTTCTTGTTAAATATCTGTAGCCAATCAGCATTGAGCCACGATGCAGGGTCCACCCTAATTGCGACGAGGAAATGGATCCATCTCTGTTGAATACCTTATTTACCATGACCTCTCCTCTTGCAAAATTCACACATTTCTCTTCATTGCCTCTCACTACTGCCTTCGTCGTATCAGAATTACCCTATTGGAATCGAGAGTGAGCGACCAAGAGACTGAGCATTGTCAACGACATCATAACCTACCCGGTCCGTCGACCGCCAAGATCCGGTACGAGTACAAGCTCAACAATGTCCCTCATCTGAAGGACCCAGACCTACAGGACTCGAACGGCTTCAGCCAAGCACCAAACGGAAAGCCTTACAGTATAAACGGTCGCGCCCCAGTAATGGCGAGCTATGACCAGCCTTCAACCATGGCGAGAGACAGTGGTGCAAATTCGCCTCCTCCTCGCACTCCCTTATCCGCCCTCGAAGGCATGGACGACACAAAGACAAGGAATCGATCATCTACTGCAAGTTCAGGCAGGGTAAGAAGCGCTTCGCTTAGATTCCTCGAGTCCAGCCCCCCTGTCGGCATGTGGCAAGCCACCGGCAACGCTCTCGCACAAGCACCAACCCCAGGAGAGATTCGAAATGGAAGCTTTTCCCATGATGGATGGGACCGAGAAATGCAGCGGAGGACTAGTACAGTTAGCGAAGAAAGTATGAGACGGTTGTCAAGAACGAATTCGGCCCAGACGCCTGGAAGTTTGCAAAGACAGCAGACAAATACAAACCCATTGGACGCACATGACGAGGCCGTAGATGAGGGTAGTCCTGTTTCTCCCACAGTCCAACGAGGGACATTTTCTAGCCAGGGCACCACTTCACAAGCAACGAGGGCTCCTCAGAGACCCACTGCTTCAGACGATGATGACGATGATCCATTTTCAAAGTTCGTTGGAAGAGGCAAAATCGACAATCAATCCTACGTGAGGAAATCCGAGATGACCAATACTGGAAAGGCTGCTCAACCCAATTTTTCTGCCGATCCGTACGCTGTTCCGGACGACGAGGAAGATGTTGACCCTACTGGTGAACGAGACACATCTAGACGCATGCCGAAGAAGTTTCAGGATCCCGCAGGCGAGCCGGTGTCCATGACCGGCGGGGAGAAAAAGAAGCTGACCACAATCTCCACTGGCACTGCTCGTCCTTCATCCTCATCGTCAGCTTCCAAAGAGCTAGGGCCTGACGCCGACGGCATATATCCCAATGGCTACAAATTCCCTCCCAAACACACCTGGGGCGAAGCGACCAAAATCGGGCTCAAAGCCTTCTGGAAGTTCACCATCACTCCCCTCGGTTTCCTCATCGTCCTGTATGGCCTTAACGTCGTGGCCTGGGGTGGTATGCTATTCTTACTCCTCATCGGCGGTGGACAAGAATTCATGTGCTACCCACCCGGCTCACACGGCAAGAAAGAGTGCAACAATATCAATTCTCCCCGTCGTATCTGGATCGAAATTGACTCTCAAATCCTCAATGCCCTTTTCTGCGTCACAGGCTTTGGCCTCATACCCTGGCGCTTCCGCGACTTCTACTATCTAATGAAATTCCGTATCCGCCATGACGAATCCGCGCTGCGCAGACTCGCCGGCATTCACAGAGGCTGGTTCCGTCTCGCAGGGAGCCAGGATCTCCCCACTGACCCCGACACACCCATCGACGACCCAGAGAACAACCCCGCAATCCCACTGCCACCTTCTAAAATCCCCGACTCTCCTCTGACAGGTATCCGTGCGCCTGCTACTCGCATGTGGAAACTCGACTACGTGATCTGGGCTTTCGTTCTCAACACTTTCCTCCAAGGCGTTCTTTCAGGCTTCATGTGGGGCTTCAACAGGTACAAACGGCCCAGTTGGAGCACAGGAACATTTGTGGCGTTGGCGTGTATAGTTGCTGGACTGGGAGGACTGATGTCGTTTCAGGAGGGGAAGAGGGTGAAGAAATTCGAAGGTATAGCCGTCAAGGAAGAGGAGATGCTGGCGGATGTGGAACGGGATGTCGTCGACGGAGAGAAGAAGCAGAAGAAGGGCATGAGGAAGGAGAAGACAGGGGCAGAGGAGAAGGATTCAGCACCCGAAGTTGGAGTGCAGTGAGGTCTCCTTTGTCAGGCACCGGATTGGATCTTTGAAGTTTGTTGGAAATGTATATATACACAAGTTACTAAAGCGAGACAGTGCCTAGATTGCGGGCTACCTACTCCTCGGGCGTCGTCTCAAATAATGATGGAGTTGGTGTGGGTTTAGTCTACAGCGGTATTGCATGTCTTCGTCTAGGCTTCCGGCCTGTTTATAGTAAAAATATCAAAATCAACCGCTTTGGCACAGATCAGGGGTGGAATCCCTAGCAGTCCCACAGGGATTGGAGGGATACTTGTCCCGTATCGACGACTTGTTGGGGCAGAAGTCAGGACCATGTGCACGGTTCTGGGGCCTCAAGTTGCGTTGAGCTTTGATTTGAAGTGAACTTTCTTCCTTCCTCAGCAAACCGATCTCATGGAGCATTTACACCTCGTTCACAGCCAAGAATGGAGATCGTGCCCATCTTGTAAGTAGGCCTGAGCTCATTCAGCACTGGCAATTCCCTTCTCTCCCTTCCCACATCCCGCAACTCCTCGCATAGATCCAACTCTCAGGAATACAGTTCATTTTACATTTTTTCCAAGTTCCTCAACGAGGCCGGTTCTTCGATTTTTGGCTTGTTGAGATTATTTGCGATCCGTTTGCGAGCTGCCCTTAACGGTCAACGTACGTCTAGCTTTCATATGCCTTGCTGGGTTCTGGACTGGACGCAGAGTCGAGTCTGTCAAACAGTCCGAAGCCGGCACATGACTCGAACGAATAGGTAATGAACACACCACTTGCCGTTCTTGATGGATCCTTCAGTGGAGGCTCGAGCAAATGATGAAATTATTCATGTCTACAACACGCCTATGTCTGAGCATGGAACATCGCCCAATATTTCGCTCGTGGCTGTGGTTGCCGAGGATCTAGGTTCTTGTAGCGATTGAGAGGATGAATGCTCATGCGCTCTTATGACAGAGGTGACAGCCAAGATACGGCCAAGTCAACGCTGTCGTAGAAAATCCTTGTGGTGCTCCCAAAAGGCGACGCAGTCGACATGGCCCCAGTGTTCCACCCACCATTCTCCGAAGCTATCTTCTATGTCAAAATCGATTTTCGCTACTCTCTCATCTCTCTTGATACCACACAGAAAGCAACATTTTGGCGCAGTCACCATGCCTTCGCTGGATTTTCCTTGGCGGATAGGCATATTATCTGCTATCTCAGGAATCTTGAAGCGCTCACTCTCCGTGAGTTGGCCGTTGAGTGCGGCGATAGCAGACCTGAATGGCCCAGCTTGCTGCTTCCACACTTGCAGCGCTTCGGCAGCCTCTTGGTCTTCGCGCCGGCTTTCAGCTTTTTCCACTCCGGCGAGCTTCATGCCGCCTACTTTGCCAGAATTGGCCGGTCCAATCTTCATGCTTTGAGAGAGGAGATTATCACGTTTCCAGCGGAGCTTGCGGCCGGCGAGGATGCGGCCTGCTGCTCGGATAGTGGACAATAATGCGCGGAGCTGCGAGAAAGTGCTGGGCCGGGCTAAGGGCTGACGTGGGGTGAATTGTTTCAGCTTTGTGGCCAGGGACCCAAGGATTGTTGCGATCAAGGGGAGGAGAATGGACGGTGGTGGGATGTTTGAGGGTGGAGGCCCGAGGTTTGAGGCTTCTGCTGCTTTGAAAGTGCGGGAAGGTAGAGCATTTGAGAGCTTCGGCCCATGCTTTGCTGCTTCTGCTGTTTCGAAGTCAACCCAAATTCCGTCATCAATGGTGGACAGTTCAAGGTTTTTTGCGTCGACTCTGCACTTGGAATCATCTTTCGAGAAATGGTGTCGAGAATTCGTAAGATCTTGTGATCCTTGCTCAGCATTCGCCCCGGTTATAACGGGGATTGGAGATGTGAGAGTAAACGCTTTTGTACCAGTCGCTGGATGGAGCAGGATTTTCGTAGGCTCTTTGGGTCCACGTTGATCGACCAATGTCCGATTTGCCTCTTCCCTTTGCCTCACGGCTTCCACGTCGGCATCAAATATGACCGACTGCTGAGTAAAGTCTCCCCAGTCGTCGTCATCGCTGGGATCATCTTGGACCTCCGTACCAGATGAATGGATAGACGATTGCAGATGGCCTTGATCTGCTGAAAATGGTTGCATACCACCGTTGTCCAAACCCACGAGGTGATTGACGGCGTTCAAAGGCGGGAAGAGGTTTCGATAAGTCGGTATGACATTGTCCTCATTCTCTGGCTCTTCAAAATCCCCGAAGTCATCTTCATCCGCAGAGGCTTTGTTCGTAGGGCTTTGACTAATAACACCTCGCCGTGGACTCTCCTCTGTACTTCCGAATTCTCTCAGTAGATCCGACGACATGTCGAGGTGTCCATCACCCGGCCCAGAAAGGCTGTCGCACCTAGTAGTCCTGGGCTTGAAGGCAACATCGAGCGGTACTTTGCAACTATTTTATAGGTTGACCGCCGGCTAATCTTCGGGTCGTCCTCTGTTTGGAAATGACGATTGGACCTCTCCTGCTTTCCCACAACAAGTCCAACATGTGACTATTACTGCATACGTGCCGGTCACTTCGAGCAATCCTCCCTTTAGATCTGGTAACATGTAGGAATGCGGCCCATCCCAGAGACAAAGTAGTTATTTGAGCTCCAACCTTGGGAACAGAAAGCTGATATAGCACAAGGACTCGATGGGAAGCAACTCTTGCCAATAAAGCCAGCTTAGCAGATCTCAGGACTACAATAAAAGTTGGGGGCTCGACTAGCCCTTGCGTCACTGGGCTCCGGTCAACATGTTGGAAGGCAAGAGATCCTGATCCTTACAAGACAAGGGCATGACTGACAATACGATGAATGCAGGCTTTCCTTTTGTTCAAGAGCCTTGAAACGTCAACATGGGCCAAAACGCTCTCCGACTCCAGGAGTGCATATCGCTCCTTGAGAGAGCATTTCCTCAAGAACATCGAGAATCCTGATGATCTATCAGCTGAAGATCCCTTGACAGACACCGAGACGGTAAGCTATAACGTCCTTCAGCTCTGGTCGTCGATAGCAACGACGCCAACGAAGTCGTCTGGCCTCTCACTAAGACCTTGAAAGTCTCCTTGGAATACTCTGCGCCTGGATGAGGAGCTTAGAGCCGAAATCTTTCAAGATGTGGAGCGATGTATGCCTGAGAACCTGTACTTTCGGGAGCCGCACACTCAAAACATGCTGCTTGATATTCTATTCATATATTGTAAGCTCAATCGAGATATTGGCTACCGACAAGGTATGCATGAGGTCCTAGCGCCTGTTCTCTGGGTTGTCTCACGCGATGCTATCGATTCCCAAAGCCTTGGGCCGGATCACGCCGACCTCGATGGTCTGACGTTGGCATCTCTAGACAATAGATACGTCGAACATGATGCCTTCACGCTTTTTGGGGCCATCATGCAGACTGTCAAGACCTTCTACGAGATGGGCAGCAACAATGAGCCGGCAACGACAGGTCTACTGAACAACTCGCCCATAGTGGAGCGAAGTAAACGTATACACGAGAACTATTTACATCACGCGGACCCTGAGCTTGCAGAGCATTTGACAGCCATTGAAATTCTCCCACAAATTTTTCTGATCAGATGGGTTCGACTCTTATTTGGGAGAGAATTTCCCTTTGAAGACGTTCTTGCTCTTTGGGACATTTTGTTTGCCGAAGACCCAGCACTGGATCTGGTGGATCTGATCTCCGTGAGCATGCTTCTACGTATTCGATGGCAGCGTAGGTTCTCCCCAGGCAGACTATTAAGATCATTATTGCTTACACGTCCAGTCCTCGAAGCAGACTATTCTGCAGCCCTGACACTGCTATTACGATATCCTGTTCCCGCAGCTCCCTACGGACCGTCTACTTTCGTTGGAGATGCTTTGTATCTGCGTGATAATCTTCTGCTTGACGGAGGTGACCACATCATCTCGAAGTACTCCAGGAGGGCACCAGAGACAACAGTGACACGCAAGCTTCCGAAAAAAGTTAGACGCGCAAGGACTGCGGAGCAGACAGCTGCTCAAAAGACGCTGCCTCCCCGAAAGGCTTCAAGTCCGAGATTATCGCCTGCTAGAATTCTGCAAAATCAGGGTGGAATCGAAGGCCTCATTCACGAAGCGGCTAAAGGTGTTTACAATCAAGGTGAAAGATGGGGAGTGGCTAAAGCGTTGCGTGGCGCTGTGCAAGGCCTCCAGTCCGGCAACAACTCGCCTGGACGATTACCAGAGAAGTCTCGGTGGTCCCTCGACAGTGGCAAAAATGTTTCCGACAGTCCGAAAGACTTGATTGCAAAAATTCAATACTTTGAAGAACGCAACAAATCATTAGCAAAGTTGTTGGAGAAGGCCATGGAGGAACTTTGGACTCAGCAGAAAGACATGAGCCAGAAGCCAAATGAGACGAGGGCAGATGTCTTGAGCTTAGCCATAGCGAAGGTACAATTCGTGCAAGTGTACCTTGAGAATCCGACCATGCCACTCCCTCCCGAGGATCTTGCACCCGAAGAGACGAAACACGACGCCACCATTGACACAGACGCCGGATTGACTCCATCAAGTCCAGGATCTCGATCGTATCAGATTCAGAGTGACGGAGCGACTGATGAAAAGAGTAGCGACGAGAGTGTTCAGACAGTTGAGATAGTCAATCCCTCTGTCCAGCGGTCGGCACCTGCTCCGATTAAACCCTTTCCATCTACGCCCAAGGTCGACAGTGCGTCAAAGCCGTCTGGTCTATCACCATTCTCGCAGCCTCGCCCAGCACTTGCTCAATCATCTTTCTCCTGGATGCTAGGTGAAGATCAGCAAAAGTCCGGATTTGTCTCTGCGTCGCCATTCTCGTCCGAGAGGTCAGACGGGCGACGGAAAGGAGTCCATCTATTTAGAGATGAGAAGCGGGAAGGCAGCAGGAAGCGGAGAGGTTCCAAACCGAATGGCAATGGCGACAACAGCGATGATGATGGGGATGTATTTACTATGGGCACTCTCCAGGGTGGGAAGCTGAAGTAGAATGGCCTCGTTCCTTTTCTTCCCGGCCGGCTGGTTCGGCTGTTTGCCTGTTCATAGACGGCAGGCATATCGGAGAAGGTCGGCTCTCTTCATAGACACTGTGTATAGATACTATGCTCCAATGGTCATGCCGGACAGATGTGGCCATGTGTGAGGTGACTTTTTGGACTCTGGCAATCAACGAATTTAACACCTCCGGCCAGTGCCTAGGCCGGTAGGACAAGCCAGCGGGGCGAGGAAGGCTTATTAGGCTTTTAAAGGGACCCTTTGGCGTTGATTTGCATGTGGACACGGGATGTTGTTGGAATGCTGGTGCGGGCAAGAAGTGAGGTGAACTGGTGAATGAGATTGGCGTGGGTTCATGCAGACAATGCAGTGTCTTGCATAATCTCCGTTTGATAAGGGACCGCGGGTGCAATGCAGAATAGCCGTGTATTATTCTAGTTGGCGCAGAGAAAGAACAGAAATTGGGGGAAATAATATTATTATTTATTTTAAAGCCAACGAACAGCAGCGATAAGCATTGAGATTGAGGGTCCAAGCCAACTACAGTACAGGGGAACTATGTAGCCAAGCATTACTTTAATGTTGGTTGATAAAGGTACGACCGAGATGTTCCTATCGGAGAAGCATTACTGGGGGATGACAGCGGTGATTTCACGCATGAGGATTAGGTATGTTTACTGTTTAATTGACTGATTTTGTTTGGGCCTTTTTTTTTGATTGGGTGCGGAAAGGGACAAAGAGATGAGAAGGAATAGAAATTCAAAATTCAAAAATGAAGCCTGCAGACGGAGTACAGCAAACGTAATTCAATGAGCCAGGTCCAGGTCAGAGGGAGAGAAGCTTGATCGCTTGCAGAGGTGGAAAAGAAGATGGCAAAGTTTCGCTTGCGTATCATTGTTGCACAAGGGGTGTAAAACGCAGGTGGCGTAGGAGCTGATCCCGGTCTGACTTAGGGCTCCCTAAATTCCCTAATGCCTTTTCGGCTCCACGTTGCAGCTGCCCTCTAAATCATTCGCGACCGACTTCTCAATCCTCCTCAGCTACCTAATCACCGGCTTCACAACAGCAACAGCAGTCGCACCTGCAGCAGGTACGTACACTCCTTCATTTTCCCCCCTTCTCCCCGCTTCCAAACATCATCCTTCTCTTCTAACATCATCTCATCAACAAAGCATCAGACTCACCCAGCTTCGCAAACCATCTCTTCGCATCCAAAGAGCTCCAATTCGCCTTCGCGGATCATCGGCCGAGCTACAACAGACAATCACCACTCAGCAATAAGCACAGTCTTATTGTCATCCGACCTGCCTTGTCTCTTGTGAGGAATTCATTCCCTTCACTCCGATATCGCCCGTCACAAGACGGCCATTCATCATTCACCACTCTCATCACATCATCCACCCGACTCCATCATCACCGAGGCTGACTCACTCTGACTCAATCCAGCAGAGATACAACCACCCCAACCCGATCAACAACATGGCTCCTACCAGTACCAACACCAATTCTAGCATCGCTTTGGCCTTGGCTGGAATGACGGGGTCCGTCGATATCCTCAAGCCGCGCGACAACTTCTGGGCCGGCAAGGACAGCTTCGCTACCGTCGCCGCCAGATCTTTGCCCGTCAAGAAACACAACGCCGGTCTTCCTACTCCTCCCAATTCCATCTCTCCTTCCCTTCCTCCCCAGGCCTACAAGGGTCGCGCTTCTGCTGGGCCCCTCACTCCTCCTGCTCCGACCCATGTGGACTCCGACATCGACCTCGAAGATGCTGTCGAGCACGCCAAGGCCCAAGACACCCCTCAGCGCGGTCTTACAGCTCGCGGTCTCAACAAATTGGATGACTTGGACGCCGTTGGAACCATCACTCCTGGTCTGCTTGCCAAACACCACCTCCCCGGCATCCTCCTCGAAAACGGTCCCCTCGCCATCCGTCACGTCATGGGTTATCTGACCACATCCGTCCCCGGCTTCTCCGGCATCCCTCCTGCTAAAGCAAGAAGACTGGTAGTGGGAGCTCTAGAAGGCCGTGGCAATGACGGCCAGCAGGGTGGTATCGACGGGGACGTCATGTTTGAAAAAGTCGGCTGGGGCAGATGGGATGCTCGGAGACGAGGGCAACCCTCCCGAGAAGCCCGACAACACCAAGCACCATACCCTCAAGGCAGTCTCCGTATACCAATCACCAGCACGCGGCAAGATCGGACGCGGGTTCAGGCTTTCGCTACCTCTTATGATGCGGAGAGGGAGTATGACACCCCAATGGAAGACATCAGTGTGCTTGAACACGAAGCAGACAAGATGTCTCTCGACAGCTTGGACGATTCCTGCTCCTCTTCTTCTCCTCCGAATACGAGGCACTCACCAGACTACGACCCCGGCGACGTCACTGACGAGGAAGACTGGGCCTCGATCGGCGCCGCTGCATTACGGCAAGGCTCATACCCGTTGAGCGGCGGCCTGATCCCTACGAACCACCACCGATACGCTCAGCGCTTCAATCCAAAGAGCAGAGGCAGAGGAGCAGCTGGACGGCCACCGTCTACAACGGCGAAGACTATGCCGACTACAAATAGAATAATGTATAACAATCACCAGCAGCAGCAGCAAGCTGCTCATGCATTGATGGGATTCTCGCCCATGCTGGAGGGCAGCGACGCCCAGGACAGGGAGGCCGTGGAGGCGTTGTTGAAGCTCAGCAGTGTGTGATCAAATAGGGATTTGGCGTTCTGGACCTGGACTGGAACCTGGAAGGGGGGATCATGGATGGGAGGTGACGCGGACTTTGAGCACGCACGACTGTTGAAGATCCATACGTCGGTTGTCGTTTCAGCTCGGTCGGTCATGGGAATCTCTGGTTTGGGTTCTTTGATATGTTTAATAATGCCCCCTGCGTTCGGGGGTGGCGGATGTGTCGTTTAATCCTACTGTTACACGAACTACCCCACGACCACACTACTTTATATCTCTACTCCCAGTGGATACGTACTATTACGTTCGATATAGCCCGCGAGATCGCGACTGTTGTATATAGGTTCATAAAAAAAGCATTTGAGACGGAGGCAGAGATGCTCGAATCTCTCACAACACTTTGTTCAGTATCCCTTGCTTTTCGTGTGAGAAATTGTACTAATAGCGTGATGGAGTAGCAAGAGCGCAAAAGTCTTGAAACGCTGATTACAGCATTAAATTACTTTCCTGCAGCTGCACGCCGTGTTTTTCTGGGGTGAGGAGGGGGGTTGGAATGTATGAGAAGGAGGATACATAGTCCGTTGGGGGGGGAGAGAGAGAGAGAAAGAGAGAGAGAGAGCAGAGCAGCCGTTGCCGATGTGAAGGGGGGAAAGAACAAAAGGAAAGAAAGAAGGAAGGAGAATAGAAGCGTTCTTCTTTCTGTATTGCGTCGATAGTTGATGAATAGACACGAGAGCGGTAGAGTAGAGTAGAGTAGAGGAGAGGAGAGGAAAGAAGAGGAGAGGAGAGGAGAGGAGGGGCTTGCTGGAGCTGGAAAAAAA